>JAJEJO010000420.1:343119-373827 GCA_020662805.1 Glaucomys volans
TCTCTCTCTCTCTCTTTCTCTTTTCTTTTGTGTGTTGGGAGGTACTGAGATTGAACCCAGGAAAATTCTAGCACTGAGATACATTACTAGGCCTTCTCTTACTATTTTGAGAGCAACTTAAGTTGCTGAGACTGGCCTTGAACTGGCAGTCCTCCTACCTAAGCCTCCAGAGTCTCTGGTATCATAGGCATTTGCCACTACGTCTGAAAGGTCCTTTTATTAAAAACTGTTTTATTCACCTCACCACTGTATCCTCAGACCTTAGCACAGAGCTATAGAAATTTGAATGTTGGTTATATAACAAGTGAACATATAGGCTGAATGAGCAATTTTTGAAATTATAGACAGACATAATCAGATATATTTATCCTATTTTTTTCTAGAAAATGATTATAAGTATTTAGTATATAACACACACAGTTTATGCTATGCAGATATCAATGTTGGATTCTGATGATAGAAAAATGTTTTTTTCCTTTGTGTATTTGCTCTGTCTTCCCAAACCATGGTTACTCTAAGCTTGACTTGACTTACCATCTTGTTGGCTTAGAATGCCCTCTCTCCCGAAGAGCCCCACCAGAGCTCCATCTCACCTAGTGACCCTCAATTATCTTTGAAGGCTTCACTTAGTTGTTGCCTCCTGTGGTCCCCCCTCCCCTTTCCAAGTGTTTGTTTCCCCTTCACTGTGTTCCCATAATACCTCATAACACTTCAGTTATTTCTGTTGCACTGCTGAATTAATATTATCTTCTTTTATGTAACCACCCTTCCCATCCCAGGTGGTGGAATGTAAGCTTCCTGAGGGCAAGGGCTATATAAAATTCATCTTTATTTCCTCAGGAAATAATAATAAATGTTCAAGTAATTGTTGAAAAATGAAATTTTTTTGCTATGATTTCTCTAATTTTGAAGTGAAGTGAGAGTAAAAAAAATTCTATTTTATTTTAAAAACTTACCTTTCATGTTTTTATTATAAATGTTTTGGTAATGCATTTATACTTCAGTTTTCTTCTCACAACTTTCTTGCTGCTGAACATTGAGTTTCAGATTGTTTTACAAAACTGAATTGTTATTGACTCATATACAAGTTGCTGAATTTCTCATCATTATCTTCTTGTTGGGAACAATTATATCTTGACTTAGTCATCTACCTTTTCAGTTTTCCAATGCTGTATTATACATAGAATAAGTTTAAGTTTTATATAACGGAATAACATAGGTCTTCTTTCCAACTTATTATTTCCCACCCTTTTAATATTATATTAAAGACTATGCTTGTAAAACTATTTTTAAAAAGCAATGGAATTATGAAAATACCATTCCTCTTATTTCTTATTTATCCTGTGATCACTGATAGATGTAATGAAAGTCGATTACATGCATCCTTAGTTCTGAAGATACTATATTAATAAAGAAAATATCTTGCCTAGTTTAATAGATTTCAAATTTTTTTCATTAAGGTACAATTAAGTGAATCAAAGACCCCATACTCACCTCACCACTATATCCTCAGACCTTAGCACAGAGCTATAGAAATTTGAATGTTGGTTATATAACAAGTGAACAGATCCATTTCTCCTGACTTTTTCTGATATAAAAGATCTCATATGGTAACAAAGAAATAGAGGGAAAAATGTGAAATAACATAAGAATACAATGACAAGATAAAACAGTAGTAATTCTACAAATATATTCATCTTTATAAGAGCAGAATCTGTAGGAACTGCAACAAATACAAGACTTGTGAATGGTGCATTGATTAAAACAATATCTCCCCAGGCACATTGGGGCACTCCTGTAGTCCCAGCAGGATCATGAGTTCAAAGCTAGCCTCAGCAATGGCAAGGTGCTAAGCAACTCAGTGAGACCCTGTCTCTAAATAAAATACAAAAAAAGGGCTAGGGATATGACTCAGTGGTTGAGTGCCCCTGAGTTCAATACCCAAAGCCCCCCACACACACAAAAACAAGAATGTCTCCTCGGAAAATTATAACAATCCCAGCTATCTTGTTATAAAACACATTAGGAGTTTTGCAAAGTTACCTACCAATTGAATCAAGTATTCACACTTCTTGACAGAATATTGAATTTGAATATTTAGAATGTACTAGTGTATCACTAATTAATGAATATTGAATTTTTTTTTTCATTTTCTCCTTTTTCCTTTATTTTTTATTTTTTGGTGCTGGGTTTTGAACCTATGTTCTTGAACATGCTACAAGCATGAGTTCTACCACTGAGCTTCATCCCCAACACATTGAACTTCAGAATTTGTTTATTGACTCACTAGTTTACCAGTAAGTAGGCCTAAATTGTATGTAAAAACTGAAATGTATGTATTATAATCACAGTCATGTCCCATTATGAACCCATAAAGAAATTTCACAATTGTTACATGAAGTTCTACTTTGATCTACACTCAGTTTATTTCTTACTTATCCCTGAACCCTAAAATGTTGTCCGTTTGGTCTTAACAGGTTCTTTAGCTCTGAAGATTCTAAAGAATTTTACAAATTCTTTTAACTCAGCACAGTTTTTTTTTTTAAGGATTTCCACAACGTAGTGACTGACTGTATAATAATACTTTAATGTATTCTTTTTATACATGTTAATATATTTTGATGAAGGTTAAACAGTACAGATAAGAATGTCTTGTTTGTTTCTCACTTTTTAGGTTCCATTCTACACATTTTTATATATATTAAATTATATTATTTTTTATGTGATTTACTGTGCATAAGCAGCATGATGTAATAATACTTCTTGAAGAATGAAGATTGATGTTAACAGTATTGATTTCCTTCATACTTTTAAACTACTGCATGATATACATACACCTGAGCAGATTTATATAATCATAACCCATTCAAACAAAATAATATTTCTTTTTGTACAACTATGGGATTCTTTCTGTTTTCGTTTTTCTGTTCTTTTTCCCCGTATTTCTTATTGGTGCATTATAGTTGTACATAATGATGGGATTTGTTGTTACATATTTGTACATGCACACAATATAACAGTATAATTTGGCCAATATCACTACCCAATGCTCCCCACTTCCTTCCTCACCTCATAATGCTTGTTCCCTTTCCTCAAATGCTCTCCCTTTGATTTTTATGAGATCTGCCCTATTTTTTAATGTGGTGTTTAAGATTGAACCCAGAACCTTACACATACTAAGCACACACTTTTCCCCTGAACTAATCCCTAGTCCCCCATAGGGTTATTTCTTATGACTGATAGGATTAAGAGAAATTTGAGGGTTATAGATTGTTCACATGTCAAAACTTCAGACACTGGTATTCAATCTTTATTCTCAGTAGTAGCTTATAGGGTGATAATCATTTTCACAACCTTATTATTAAACATCACTTTTTCATTAGGTATTTTCAGTATGTTCAAAAGTATGATTGTACATAATTTAAATGTTCTAATCACTCTAATTTATTTACTTATTCATTTTTAGCATTCACTCCTGATACAAATAATAAATTACCCTGACTAGACAGTGAAGACCTACTTAGCTAAGAGTTTTAGTTGTGGTTTGAACTCTCCATGTACTCTTTTTTTTTTTTCTTTTTCTTTTTTAGGTTCATTCTATTGATTGTATTTTTTAATTTTGTAAAATCTTTTCTTTTAATTTTTACAGATTGTTTTTGATTCATTGCACCCAAGTGGGGTACAAGTTTTCGTTTCTATGGTTGTGCACAATATAGATTCTTACAATTCATGTAATCATACATGTACATAGGGTAATGATGTCTGTCTCATTCCACCATTTTTCATACCCCGCCCCCTCCTCCCTCTCATTTCCCTCTATGTAATCTAAAGTACCTCCATTCTTCTCTCACCCTCCACCCCCCCAACCCAATTATATATCATCATACACTTATCAGGGAAAACATTTGGCCTTTGGTTTTTTGGGATTGGCTTATTTCACTTAGCATGATATTCTCCAATTCCATCCATTTATCTGCAAATGCCATAATATTATTCCAAAGCACAAGAAATCAAAGCAAGAATCAATAAACAGGATGGATTCAAACTAAAAAAGCTTTTTCTCTGCAAAGGATACAATCAATAATGTGAAAAGAGAGCCTACAGAGTGGGAGAAAATCTTTTCCCCACACACTTCAGATAGAGCACTAAACTCCAAAATTTATAAAGAACTTACAAAACTTTGCGCCAAAAAACACAAAGAACCCAATCAATAAATGGGCCAAGGAACTGGACAGACATTTTACAGAAGAAGATACATAGGCGATTAATAAATATATGAAAAAGTGTTCAACATCTCTAGTAGTTAGAGAAATGCAAATTAAAACAACTCTAAGATTTCATCTTACTCCAATTAGAATGACTGTTATCAAGAACACAAACAATAATAGAGGTTGGCATGGATGTGGGGAAAAAGGCACTTTTACATTGCTGGTGGAGTTTTCCACACTCTGGAAAGCAGTGTGGAGAATCCTCAGAAAACTTGGAATTGACCCACCTTTTGTCCAAGTGATCATAAGACATTCATCTTTATATCTTTTAAAATTTTTGAAGTTTTAGCAATTTGATACATTCTTGTAGAATATATTTGGAAAATCAGCATGTAGTTTCAGAAAAGGAAAACAGTAGAAACTAAGCAGTAATTTGCTATTCAGTGTAGGGGGAGCAAAAATTTTTATCATGTATTTAATAGGAAGATGAAAATCATTTTGAATGAACGAATTGTATTTGGAATAAAATTCTTACAAGGTTTAATAGTTTTAAATATTTACTTAGTTCACTTTGAATTCATTATTATTTAGTGAATTTATTTACTAGTCACTTAATTTACTAAGTGCTAAACTAGGCACTTGCCTATGAGAACTTAGAATATGATTTCAGACTCACAACACTCTTCAAATTTTGATTTAGAAACTTACAAAAAAAAAAAATAGGGCAAACCTTAGACTTAACAAGTCGAATGAATCAGTAGGGTGACAATAGTTTTTAGAAGGATATTTCCCTAGAGATACTTCTTAAGGTAATTAGTTTAAGTCAGGTTTGGAAGAAAAGGATGAATTAGTAGGAAAAATTGAGGAGTTGCAATCAGGTGTGGCTGGAGTATATTAACTATTTCTTGCTTTAGTGATTCAAACTTACGTGTAAATAAAACTGTCAGAAGAGACCACTAGAAGTATTTATATAAGATCTCTTTCCTTTTTACTCTGTTTCAAAATTGCAGTTAAAATCTGGAGAGACAGCTGCCAATATTGCTAGAGAGCTAGCTGAACAGACCAGGAATCACCTGAATGCTGGGGACATCACTTACTCAGTCCGTGCCATGGACCAGCTGGTAGGCCTTCTGGATGTCCAGCTCAGGAACTTGACCCCAGGAGGAAAGGACAGTGCTGCCCGCAGTTTGAACAAGGTAAGGACATCAGCTATTCAACTTCTAAAATTATAGTAAAATTAGTAAGATTTCCTTGTTCAATTTTTCTTTCTTCTGTAGAATCAGATAATGCTAAAGAGAATTAATAGCTATATTCAAATGACTTCACTATTTCATTTTAATAATGACACTATTTGGGTTTTAAACTAAAAGAAATACATGATAGTTCCTCTGCATATATTTTGAATTTACTATTTCCATAGTAATTACTCTGTTTTGTATGCTAAATTCTGACAAGATTACTGTGGATAAATACAATTTGTTTCTTCTTTTTTTGCCTTCAAACTTTCATATTAAAAATTGACAATAAAATATGTGTCCAGTCAATGGGTAGAAATTTAGAAAACAGAAATGAAGAATACTAATAATCCATTATAGCTATTTTTAAAATGAGATAATTTCACCTAATTAATATTACTTTTAAAAATAGGTGGCAAATAAGTTAATTTTTACTCATTTTGATTTTCATATTACTTAGATTTGGATCATTCCCATTAAAACTTTAAAAGTTTAAGTACATTTCAGCAAATTTGTTTGAATTGTTTTTTTTGTTTTTTTTGTTTTTTTTTTTTTTTGCGGTGCTGGGGATTGAATCCAGGGCCTTGTGCATGCGAGGCAGGCACTCAACCAACTGAGCTATTTCCCCAGCCCCAATTTGTTTGAATTGTAAATAATGAAAATAATTGCATTTTAAACTTAAAGAAAAATATACTTTGTGAATTTTTATTAATATTTATATAAAGCATTTTGTTTATGATATTGAGACTATCATTTATATAACAAAATATTGCATGATAAAATAACCTCATGGTGAAAAATATTAGAATTGCCACCATTAAATAGCAATGTTTCTTGAATGGCATGAATGGCATTTGTGTAGTAGAAATTGTTAATGATTGAATTTAGGACCTTGAGTATTAAGATATTTTCTGTCTACTTAAAGGTAAGAATTTGACTGTAAGAGACTAATGTTCCTCTCTGAAATTCACTACGAGGACATATCCCTTTATATTGAAAAATGATTTTGTAGAGTTGTATTTGAATGTGTTTTAGTTCTTTTCATTATTTTAATCTTACTGGGTTAAGACTCTTCAGTCAACAAGACGGAAGAAATTTTTAAAATAATTATTGTTCAATGTAGAAAAGCCAGACATTTTACCTGGCAAGTGGTTTGTCCTGCAGTTTTATCTTCAGAAAACCGGTGCAATTTTACCTATTAGATGTAAATTATTAAAGTTTCTTTTCACAAAGGAGTTATTTTTTTTTTCACATATGTCCTGATAGAATCACAACCAGACCCCTGAGAGAATAATCCACAGCTGCATATGTAATCTGAGCATGCTGTGTTTTAACGTGTTATTATCCAGGCTGACTGATGCTATTAATGAATATTACCGCCAGCTATTGTTATCATAATGCACTGGAAGTAGTGATTTCTATTAATGCTACGTGTCCATAACATGACTTGTTATAGGAATACATTGTATCTTTATTTAAAAATGGTGTTGGTGTCTGAGGATATCGGGTAAAGCTGGCAATTAATGTCACATTCTAACTAGCTACAGCTAATCAGCTTGCCTCTTCTGAATATCAAATAACTACGTAATGGGCAAATTTCCATTTGTGAGGCTTTTTAATGCTCTATTTGTTTCCCATTTGACTCTTTTCAATTGTTTATATAATGTGGTTTGTCATATGTTAATTTGCATGATGGGGTAAGGAGATGGGAGGGGAAAGGTTATTCACGTGCTTGCTGTCTTGCTCTCATTTCCTGTGGTTCCCACTTTCCCTGAAGCAGTAATAACCCATCAGATTTGCAAAGTCAACTTGGTACAAATCAATTGTGCTCCACATTGAAATTCTGGAGAGTTCAGAGTCCTGCAAAACCAAGATGCGAGTCAGTGATCCAGATGACAGCATTGGCAATTTACTTGCACTTATTCCTCACTTAATTCTTTAGAGGAGCAACTTCCATGCTCCTTGAAGAATGCATGAATTAGAGTTGGGAGAGTATTAGCTACATAAAAAGCATCAGAGTAACTGCTTCTTAAACCTGGGTCATTTCCTTTTCCAACAGTCAAGAATACTGAAGAGGGGAGATAAACAGTAGAGAAGAGGGGGAAATCCCACAATCTAATTTAATAATATTCTGGGTCACTTATTTAAACAGGGTGAATAAATTATTATTGATTATTCATTTTAGCACCAGGACAAAAGATGCTTGGGACTGATACAAGTTACTGTCAACTTTTGCCCGGAAAAACATAATTCTGTATTCAAACAAACAAAAACAAACAACAGGGTTCTTTTCCCACCAAAGTTTCTAAAATGTATAATTTTGTGGGGGGGGTCAAAATTGTCAAAAGACATTCTTCAGGAAATAAAAGAAGTGACTAGTCAAAAGATTAATCATATTCTTTTTATAAAAAGTTATTTATCTCTTGGTGTTTGTCCCTTAGAATCAAATTGTCATAATGAATAGGCATTTCTATTTTGCCAGAAAACAGAATTTTTGTATGTATAAATGAACATCTAATAAGTTGTGCATATTAACCATCTATTGTCTGAAAACCACAAATAATCTGCTATCTTTAAAAAAAAAAGGATTCCAAACTTTTGACATAATTTATTTAACTTCTTTTCTCTTCATTTGTGGCCCACAAATTAATAACTAACCGATGTGAAATGGATCATTTCAAATGAATGAAGTATATTGGTTTTTACTAATTTCTACTAAATGTATTCAGAAGTTTCTTTCTATCACTAACAGCTTTATATCATCCAGTTCTCACTGGGGTTATTCTGAAAGGGTATTGGCTACTGTATGTCAGGCCACTGGTTACATTTTGCTATTGCTTAGCTTTCATTTTCTTCTAGAAAGTAGTGAAGAAAAAAATAAGGTGTTTTGTGTAAATGTGTTCTTTTATTTTTCTTGTTTTCTTCTGTCACTAACTTGTTTTTTCTATTCTGTGTTTAATCTGCTGTCTTAATGGATTCAGCTTCAGAAAAGAGAGCGCTCTTGCAGAGCCTATGTCCAGGTACTTTCTGCGTTTTTATAAATGTGTTAAGTTGTTGAATTGTCTCTGTTGGTGGATGGCATGTATTGACATCTAATAGAAAAATAATAGCATACCATATTGAACTAAAGGAATTTCAGGGAGGGTGTGAAGGGTGGGAATAGAAAAAAGGCATATATGTTAAAAAGAAATCAGCAGTGCCAATGTTCTGTCAAACAAGAGGAACACAGACTAAGAAGGAGGTGCAACTTGAGATGTGAACATACTGATCATCACTAAGAGGTGAGTTGGGTGCAAAATACAAATCTCTAGTTTTGCATAGAGGTAGGTATGAGAACATTTCATTCATACATTGAGTACCAAATCACTCAAAAATGACACTCAAAGTCATATGAGACAACAAAGAATCCAGTATACTTGGAATATTATGCTTCTGTTCCAAAATGGAACTGTTTATTGGTTCAAGGCATGCTTGTGACTGTCTTACTCTATTATTACAGAAATGTTAATTCCAAAGACAATGTAATTTTTATCCAGCTGATATGTTTCAATTTGCTTCCAAGAAACCATCCCAATGGTTTATGGGTTTTATGTAAAAGAGAACAATTCCAAGAGCAATCTCCCAGTTTTTTGTTTTTTTATTTTTTTAAATAAGAGGAAAGAAGGGAGAGGGGAAGGAAGGAAGGAAATACTGTGTGACTGTTAACTTGATTCTCTATGTATGCATATCAACATGTACATGTATAAAGAGTAGCCCTGAAGAACCAGGTTAATGGTTGTAAAATTGACATACTAAAAGCTAAACCTTATCAGTTTATTGACAACTGAATATAATATAGAGGCATTGACTTTGTGTTAGCAAAACTCTGAAGAGATTAGGTTAATATAGGTACTAAATTTCAATTTTTTCATTTGTATCTTTCCAATGATCTGAATAGTTCCATAGACTATCTTTTTGGGTAGTATAGAACTAAGAATTGAATTTATAAGTAGGAAGTCAATTACTGATCATAAAATCATAGCCAAAGAAACTAGATGGCATTGGGGAAGAGTTAATTTGTGAAATGCATAGTGCAGTAAACATTTTAATAAATGGAAATATCTTTGTGTACTATCAATTATTTATTTAATTCCAGTTGGCAAATTCTTTTTCTTACAGCTGTACCACTTTTAAATACATGTAATCCTTCATTTCCTCCAAAATATTAGTGAACAAAACCAAAATAATCCCTGCCCTAGGTCTTGACCTTCTAGTAGACCATACTGATTGATCAATGTTAGTGCATTAGCACTTCAGATCAGATAAAGTAGTGTTGAGTGGGTTCAACTTTCTTTAGCTATGCTTTAGTTCTGGAATGTGTGCTGATCACTTGGATTGGATTTGTTGTGTTGCGTGTCTCCTCAGCTACACAAGAACATATTACAAGTGTACCCTGTAAGTCAGTAAATTTGTAGAGGTCCAGACTCCTCCAGCATGATTTGATTATGTTATGGAGGAAAGATTTTTTTTTTCCTTACCCATCCCTAGTCTCATGGCTTAGGCCTCTTTAACAAAAGACAGATTAACATAGAAACCCATGCAAATTTATAATTTTTATGTGACACAGGAGCCATTGTAAGTGAAGACCTAAATAAGCAGGGAAACCTGTTAGTTTTTATTTTGTTGTTTGGTGTTGTTTTTTGTTTGTTTTGCAGTGCTGGGTATAAAACCCAGGGCCTCACACATTCTAGGCAAGTAAGTGCTCCACTGCTGAGCTGCATCCCCCAGCCCCCTTGTGCATTTTTAATGCTTTTATTTGCTGAAGTGTGGACAGTCATGGAGATGTCTGATTGGACAAAGAGAGTATGAGCTCAAGTCAATAAATTGAAGGGAACTCAGGAAAGGCCCCTTTCTGCAGATTCTTCTTGGCATCTCTGTGTTTTGGGCTCTTCTTAGGGCAGCTCCCAGATTGAAGATATTACGACCTGCTTCAGAGAAAGGTCAGAAAATTCTTTCTTAGTTTTATGAGCTCTTCAGGGAAGGACAGGTGGAAGGTGAAAGTAATCTTTCTACCTCTGCTGTTTTCTCAAATGTCAGGGTGCATTTGGGGGTAGCATATTCCTGAACCTCATCAATTCTTACTACTTTTACTCCCAGGATATTTTTCTTTTAAAGCAGAGTGAGCATTTGAAACAACAACAACAACAGAATGCACGGAATGAAAAAAAAGAAGCACTTTGTGTCTCTGTGTTTTATTCTGAATTTAAAACCATTAGAATAAGAAAAATAAGGACATTTTATGAAAGTCCTTTAAGAAACAATTTGAACATCAAACAGAGATTAGGAGGATAAACTTTTAATTTGTGTTTTACTTATAAAAAATTTAATTTTTGTATGTAAGAAATTGTTAAGCTTTGTTTTTCTAAGATTTTAGGGGAGAAAATGCTTTAGGAGGCTTGTGTGTGTGTGCAGGTGAGCGCTCAGTGTGAGCAATAGGTAGAGAAATTATTTTTCAGTACTGAAAGCTGAAGATCTTTTTTGAGCAATGTTAGGATTGTTTTTTATCACAATCCATGCCATCCATTTAATGGGGCCTCTGGGATAATTAGCCTTTCGGTATTTAAATCTATGAAATGCATGGTCATTCAAACATGAATCTCTGATGGAAAATTAATAGCACAGTTTATTCAATGGCTGATTTCCTGGTGTTATAATTGACTGACTGTGAATAAATGTTTCAGCAATTGACTAAATATCTGATAAGACCAAATACAAACAGAATATTGGTGAAGGGGAAATGCTGTGCTCAGTAACACTCCAAACTACTTCTGATCATTTTCATGTAGTTATCACTCCATGAAATTCCACATTGAAAGATGCTTTAAACACTAATCTATTTGAATAGTAAATACTAGTTTTATGTTTTGTATTGTTTCTATGTTCAGAGCACATTCAGAGTTCTCTTCCAAATAGGTATTGGATATATTTGAAGGACTTCAGACATTAAATGTAACATTATTAATCATCATGTGTTTCTTTAAAACAAAATGGCCTTTCCAAATGCATAATCTGTAATTCTTCTAGAATCAACTTTGACCATCTAAATCCGTTTGGTTTTTAAAGATAAAGTGATTCAGTGTCTGTTTTATGAATCATGTATATCCATGTTTAGATTTTTTTTTACTTCCTATTTTTTGTTTATTTCACACACAAATAAAATCACAGTAAAACCTGAAGTGTCCACTATCAATTATGATAACTGAGCTGAAGGTGAACAACTAAAAAGTGATTGGTATGATTTTTAAAATAACATGAAATCTGTTAAGACTATCATATTTCCATTTCTAGAGTTTTAACTTAAAAAATTAAGTTCAATATATTTTCTTTTCTTTATTTATTTGTAATTTACATTACATTGAAATCCTTGTTGACTACTGAAAGGTGGAAATTGATGTGTTATAATAAAGCATACCATGACTGGATCTTGGGCATAGTTCCTATAGTTACAAAGTTTTAAGTTTTATGCCAGAGAAAAAGAAGGCTGTGTCAGACTTGCATATTAAACAACTACTATGATGCAATGTTGCCAGAAAGAGCCTTGGAGATGAGGATGAGTTGACTGAGATCTGAAGGAGATGAAATAATTGGCCTGAGGATACACTACTGGTACTGATGACACTGCCCTGACATGCACTGCCAATTTCCTCAACATCAGGATTAAGAATAACTATGATTTGTTATTAAGAATAAGTATATTTACTAGGCACTAATTATTTGGCCATCACTGTGCAGAGTTATTCGAGAACATTCTTATTTAATATTTATAACAACACTCTGGTATACTTATTGCAGAATAAGTAATTTACAGAAGTGAAAATTTTGGCCCAGGGAGCACTAAATAACTTTCATAAGATTACATAATAATAATTGAGGGGCCCTGCATTCAAAGTAGTCCTGATTCCAAAGCTTATGCTCCTAACAGCTGTGATACTTCTATAGCCGGGCTGGTCTCATTATTTGATAGTAGAAGGCAAGATATATCATTTGTTTCACATTGATTGATTTTTTTGGTGCTATATTTTAGAGATGGCAGGAGGAAAAACAATTCTTTCTGTCTGTTTGAAACTAAGTGCCAATGGCTGTGTATAATTATTCTGTTCTGTTAAATTAAGGTCATATGCAAACATGATTTGCTTCCAGATTCTTTTAGAGGAGACTGATGGAAAAGTTATTATCTTGAAAATAAAAGAAGCAAACAGAGACTACAATACCTCAGTGTTAAAGAAGGAACTGTCCAACTGTTTCCCAAAGTACCTGTACCATTTTACATTTCCACAAACAATATATGAATGTTCCAGTTTCTCTACACCCTCACCACCCCTGTTCTTATTGAATACAACATGCTAGTACACGTAAATGATAAAAGTTCTCGACTCTAGTCTTGGGTTGCAGGCTGGGAAGATATGGGAGTATAAAGGAACCAGTATAAAACCATAGGGTTCCAAAGAGACATCTGTGGTTTTAATGAGTAGAGTCTAATCTCAAACAGCTTAAGAACAATTGCCATCATGTTCTATAAAAGTACAGGACTTTGCTTTTTTTCCACCCAACTTTAAATAGAATTGCCATCCTTTAAATAGTAATGTTTATTAATTTTGCTCAATAAGAACTATCAAAATTACTGGTGTTCATATTTTACTGTTTCAAAAGCAGCATCTTTTTCCTAGTTAAGAAATACATTTTTATTTTTATCAGTAAGAGACAGAGTGTATTCCCTAGAAAGACATGCTTGCTTAATGGGAAATAAAAATACATCTGGTTATTGATGTGAATCCTTTGGGTAATTTTTTGGAATTTGCTGAGAACTGATCAAAAAAAAAATTGGTAGACAGGTGGGAATTAAAATAAATATCTGTTTTTCTTTCATTTCTTTTATTTTTGAAAGACAGATGATCTCTGTTTTTTAAAGCTTACAATGTATTATAAACAAGCCCTCATTTCAATTTAAAACTATAATTTGATCCTGTTATTTTATTCATTTATTTGTTTAATCTTACTAATCTACTAGAAATTTCTATCCCCAGTATTAGCAATGCAAAACCATTCTCTATCTTGAAATGGAAAACCATCACACAGTAATCACCAACAAAAATATTCAAGAATTACTATTTGAGCTTTATACCTAACAGGCAATAAATCCAGCTCTCTCTTCTAGGGCATAATTCTAGTGATGGAATAAAAACAGTATGCTAACTATGTAAAATATATGGCATGCCACATGATGATAAACATTAGGGAGAAAAAAAAGTCAAGAAAACAAAAAATTAAGGCAATAATTAATTACTGAGGCAATAACTCAGGGAACTGAAAGAATTAACTATGCCTATGAGCATAGTAGGGAGAAAAGAAAGTTCCTGGAGTGGGAAGAAGCCCCTTGGTGATTAAGGAGGCCTTGCAGAGTGAAAGAAAGGAGGGTATTGTTACCCTTGTAACCGGTGTCGAGTCCTGCTTCCTCAGGTGTTGAAGAATAACGCCGTAGAAGCAAACCGAGGCAAGTGTAGAGTGGAAAATAAAGTTTTATTAAAGAAAAGTAAAAGCAGACTTCTCCCGGGTGGAAGAAGGGGACCCAAAGGCGGAATCCGTGTGGCGAGTAAATCCTGTCCTTTTTATAAGTTTTACTCTCTTGTTCCCTTCCCCCTCATTCTTCCTCTCTGTCTAGGCCCACTTTTGCATGTGAGTGGTAAAAGCAGACAAGCAGACGGCAGGGCAGGGGAAGGGCTGAAGCGAGAACAGGTAATGTCCCAGCAGGTGTTAATTAGCAATTCCTTGCCTACAGTTCTTGATAAGGACAGGTAGATCTGGTTATCAATGGGGTTCTGGAAATCTTTGACATTCCATTCCCCAAGGCAGCCTCCAACTTCCAGATGTAGGTGTTTTGTCATGTCCTTCATTTTCTCGATTTGACCCGATTTTTTATTTCTACACTGACTACCTAACCAGTTCTGGCTACAGTATTAGGAAATAAAGCTACTGTGGCAAGGTCCAGATTCTGAGAGCCATTATAAGGACTTCAGCTTTTATCCCAGGAGACCCAGTAAATTGTTGCTGGTTACTGAGCACAGGAATGGCATGACCTGATGTGTTTTTAAAATACAATATGTTCTATAGCAGCACAGGTAAAGACTGAAGCTGGTTGACCAATAGGGCTATATCACTTGGATTAGCATATTTGTGCTACATGCTGAGATAACAATTCAGGTTCAGGTTTCTTTGTTTTGTTTTGTTTTTAAGTGAAACAGAGGATTTGATAAAAGGTATCAGAGAAAAGGAGTTGAAATGAAAGAAAGCTTTTCACCTGGGCAACTGGAAGGATGATGTTGCTATTTATTGAGATGTCTAGTCATGACCAATTTGAGAGGGATGAGGAAAGAACTTCAGTGAGGATGGTGGCACAGGCCTATAATCTTACCTACTGGGGAGATTGAGGCAGGTGGCTTGCAAATCAGAGGCAGCCTGAGCAATTTAGCCAGAGCTTGTCTCAAATGATTAAAACAAAAACAAAAAAAACCTGGGGATGTAGTTTAGTGGTAGAGTACCCCGGGTTTACACACGGTCTGCGCGCGCGCGCACACACACAGAAATAGAGAGAGAGGAGAGAGAGAGAGAGAGAGAGGAGAGAGAGAGAGAGAGAGAGAACTTCACTTCACTTCACCATGGGAATTGTTAAGTTTGAGATGCCTATTCGATGTGCAATATAGATATTAAACATACAGTTAAACACACAAACTCAAAGTTTAAGTTGATAGGTCAGCCTGGAAATAATCCTTTGGTACTGTTGAGCTTAGAGTGACATTTAAAGCCACTGTGCTAGAGAAATTCATCCAGGGAACGAGTGCAGAAAGAGAAAAGGATCTAGTTTGAGCACCAGCATACTGTACTATTAAAGAGGTCTGGGAGAGATAAAGAAACCAGTAGGAGAAACTGAAGAGCAATCTTCAAGGAAGGGAAGGGGTAGGAAGTTATGGGATCCTGGAGTCTCCTAAAGTTTGTGTTTCAAGAAGGAAATGCTGCTAAGTGCTGGTAAATTTGCTTCAAAATGCTGATGTAGCTTTTCAAAGATGAAAGTAATGTCAACTTTTTATTAATATAAAAGATCCACTATATTATTATGCATAACTAAACATTTTTGCTCATACCTTTCTTTTTTTGTGTCATTAGTGCAGACTTTCTGTGAACCATATTGCTACTTGCACCTTTGACAAAGTGCAAATTGAATTATGCCAGTTTTACTTGTGTTCTTTGGTGCCCAAGACAAGAAGGATTCTAAGCTCCGTTTATACTGCTAGGAAGAAATTAATGAGTATTTTCAAGTTCCTTGTTTGGTCACTTAATTGGCTGTGTGACAAAGCGCTCCGTGGTGCATGTCAAACAACTTTCGTAGTCCTCTAATGATTTGTGCTTTGCTTGACTTGTGATACTATTCCGTGTGGCCTGTCAGGCTGGAGATCCTTGTTAAGGTGGGTAGAATAAATTGGCTAGCAGTGTGCATACAATGTAGTATATTAACTATAGCAACAGGGAGTACTTTTAGCAGTTCTTTCAAGAGATTTCGATGTTTGCCCATAAGCATCAAAGCCAACCAAAACTTTCATTTAATATAATTAAAAGGACATCTGAAAGTAGTTTGAATCGCAGCAGGTTCTTGTGGTTTGGTAACCCTTTGTTAAAACCCTGTGAACTTAATATATTTCACAGCTTGATAAATCTGTACTTGATTTGCGTCAGTAAGAGAGAAAATATAAATCTGCACTCTGCATGTTTCTGGGGTCCTTAACCTATTGTTAAAAGACATTGAGATCAAAGAAAGTAACTTCCATCTACTAAAACAGAGTAGATTTCTTTAGATAAAGAATGGTTGCAAGAATCCCTTCCTGTGAGTTGCAGCCATTAACTTGTGCTAAAAAGCAATCACTGAATCAAAAGACAGTGAAATCAAATGTAATAGAAGAAGAGTCAATCATACAGATATTATTTAAAAGCTTGAAGAGGTCAATTCATAAATCTAAAAGACCTCCAAAGGACAATGACAGATGTTAGATGATGGAATCCCTGCTCTGACGTAGAAAGAACATCATCCTGGGAATCTCTGAAAATTCTCCTGGTGAGTGTGCCAGGTCAGGCAGAGATGGTTGCTTTACTCATTTCTGCCTCTTCCATTTTGCCTATTTTCTATAAATAAGCAAAAGATCCAGCTGCTGTTTGTATAGATATGGTTTATGAATGCTTCAGAAAGTAATTCTAATGGTGTTGGGATGGGGAGCACTGTTCTGTTTCTAAATGAAATATTTTCTCCTAAAACAAACATTTTCTCTCTTTTCAACAACTCATATTCTCTTCCCTTATTTAATTTCCAGATCAAAACTCAAGTCATTACTTAATTGTAAACCTGCTTATTTAAAGTCCATTCTATGCATCATTGCTTTCTGAACATATAGTTTACCTTCAGAAAAATTTAAAGGCATAAAATACAACTAGATATTATTTCTGTGCAAATGTAAGAGAATATGCATCAATTTACTTCGCTATTTCTTTAATAGCTTTATGATCACAGAACTAACCAGAAGGAAAAATATTTAAAGATAGCATTACAGATTTAAGATCCTGCTTTCTGAAACTATCATTAGCTTTTCTGGTGCAGGTCAAAAAAGAAATGGAAGTTTAAAATTGTAATTTGCAAGAAAATAGTTGCATGATGGCTTGGAACCAAACAAATGATTTTTTAGAATTGCTCCCAGTAGTTATAATTTTTATATTTCCCTTTAATGTGTAAATTTTGTACAGATAGTAGTAACAGAAATTTAACTACAGTTTATCAAACAAAGCCAGTTTTCACCAAAAAAAGCAGATGAGCAGTCTAGAATTACTTTAAAAACTTTATGAAATTATCAGAGTCAAGGCTTCCACTGTTTTATGCTCCATTATCTTTAGCACATTGGCTTCCGCCCTTTGATGAGAAGGTGGCTACTTACTTTCCAGTAATTACGTCAGGTTAATCCTCCAATAGGAAGATGGAAAAAGACAAGTAACTAAAGGGTTTCTTTTTTTCTTTTTATTGATACTGGGAATTGAACCCAGGGATGCTTTACCACTGAGCTACATCTGCAGCCCTTTATATTTTTTATTTTGAGACAGCTTCTTGCTAAGTTGCAGAGGTTGGCCTTGAACTTTTGATTCTCCTGCCTCAGGCTCCCAAGTTGCTGAGATTACAGGCATGTGTCACCGCGTCTGGCTTTTAAGTTATTTCCAAATAGCTTGTATTTTAAGCACATGGATTAAAATTCAAAAGGTAGAATGATAAATATGTCTTCCTCCCAAAAGAACCTCTGCATTGTTAACTCCTAGGCACACCACCAGCATTGTTGTGAAAGTGCTGATCCTTTGGAGTTGCATAGTTCAACCCTGCCTCCCACCTCTCTCCTTCAGTCATTCAACTCTCTTTTGACAAAGTGGTCATTGGTGTCAGCTACCAGAGAAGAATGTTTTATAATGGTTCCTTAGATATATCTTCTTGTACAATTAGAAAACAGTGTGGTTTGCTTTGCTTGGATTAAGGACTTCGGGGGTAGCTGTGATAGACCCACAAAACAGGGTAGCAGTTCTTCTTAGAAAATAATAGGTGCACTGAAATGATCACAAGGTAGATTTGGGTTGTGGTTTATATTGCAAAACAAATTAATGCTGATGAAACTGATGAATAAATTACTATACCAAATAATATAGTACTCTTGAGATACATAAAAAGTCCGGTAGATCTTGTACCAACTTAGAAATATGGCCAGGATATATTTTCAACTAAGAGTGAAAAAGCAAACAAATCCGATAAAAGCATCATTATAGCAATCCCACTTGCTAGTGTATATGCATGCATATTTAAAAGTCTTGAAGGGATCCACTAAGTAGTCAAAAGTGATTCTTTGGGGGAGAGGGGTTGTGGTATTCTATAGATAGATTTTACAAGTTTAAATTATATGCTTTTGTGTTTTTAAGTGTTTACAAGCATGTCCTTTATTAAAAACTCACATACATTATATTTTGAACAATTTCAGCTTTCTAGAAAGATTGAGGGCATAAATGATGTTGCTCAGTGGTAGGTGCTTATTGGGCATGCAAGAGATTCTGGTTTTAATTCCCAGCACTGCCAAAAAAAGAGAAAAGAAAAAAGATTAGAAAGATTTATCAGGTAATACAGAGAGCTCCCATATAACACCACATACATAAGCATGTAGTTTCTCTGTTCTGTTCTTAACATCCAACATCAGTGTAGTACATTGTTACAATTAGTCAACCAATATTGCTATATTAACATCTAAATCTCATTGTTCTTTCAAATTTTCATAGTTTTTACCTATGTCTAAATCTGGCTATGTATTATAGTATGGTCTGTAATTTTCTTAGACTTTCATTAGTTCTTTTTTAAACCTAGAAAAATCCATTTTCTTTAAAAAATAATAAGCAAATAAAATTTAAGAAAAACATATTTCTTCCTTCATTCACTGTATCAGGCAATATTTGTTGAGCTCCTATCTTTCAAGTAATGTTCCAGTGGAGGGATTGAGGAGTAATGATAAAATTTCTGCTCTTGGGCAACTCCTGTCCTAGTTCAGCAGGTTCATTCATGTTTGGGAAAGAAAACAGTCAATCAATCAGGCAATTGAAGTGATAAAAAATAAGATGGCAGAAATACCATGTAAAGAACTTTTAAAAAATCATGTGATTAGAAGTTAACTGTTATTTAACATTGTATGGATCAGGGAAGACTGTCTAAGAGAGAGAGTAAAGCTGCGTCCTGGCTGTCTGGGCTCAGCCTTGTTTCACCTGGAAAAAGAGCATTCCAGGTCACTCTGGGTAAAGGTGTTCAAGGGAGAAGTTGTTGGAGAGTCTGAGAATAAAAGACCAATATGTCTAAAGCAATGGGTTGAAAGAGAACATGGTAGCAGGAAGGCTATGGAAAAGAGTTAAGATTCTGAATGCCATTTAAATGCTCTAAACAGGTCATGACACTATTTTTGCAAGATGAGTCGGATGTTAAGTTCATTTTCTTCTGATATCCATTCTTAACAGCTTCAGCTAGCGGCTTTAGTGGATTCCCCAAAAAACAGTTAATCAGTTATTGTATGCACTTCCAAATTCTTTCATTAATCCATTCTCTCCACTGCTGAGTCATGTTTTAAAAAGGCAAATTTGACCATTGCTTTTCACTACTCAAAGACTATCTGTTCATCTCTTCTGCACTTACAGAAAAAAAAAAAAAATCCCTGTTTTACACTATAGCAATGAGTGCCTGACTTCTGGCTAATCCCTCACACCTTTAACAGTTCCCTCCTTCATTGAACTTGGATCCTACACTCTCAAATCACAGGGGCACTTGCAGATCTGGCCTCTGTGCCTTTGTACTCACAATACCTTTTGCTTAGGTTAATTCTACATTCCCTTTTCTTCTTCCCTTCATTGCAGTAACCTTGTCTTATCTGTCAACACCCACTTCATATGTCAGTTACTCTAAGGAAGCGTTCTTTGTCCCACTCTGTCTGGATAAATGCCCTTTTATGTGAACTTAAAACACTATCAGTTTCCTTCTGTGGCAGCAATTATCGGGCTGTATTTTAATGTCTCTTTCCTCTTCTATCACTGAGCTCCTTGGAAGGAAACATTGCCACTTTCATTTCTGTATACTCAGGACCTTTGAAATTGTACATAGCATACATTAAATGATCTCAACTGTTTCGTTGAAGCTCCTGTCCACATTTTAGTTGTATACTGGTGCGCAGTGCTGCAGAAATCTTGATACTTACTGACACTCACTCTCCTCTCATTCTTGTTTAAATTCACCTTATTAGGCCTTTACCCTCACTATTGAAAGGATAGCAGTCAAGACTATTAATGATTTGAAACTGCTAAACCAATGGTCAGTGATCAAACTATATTACTAGGCCAATCAGAAACATTGGACACAGCAGATCACTTGTTCTTCCTTGGTAGACTCCCCTGAGGACAACTCATTTGATTTTCCTCTCAGCTAATCAGCACCTATTTCTGGTCTCCCTTTGCAGGTTACGAGGAGTACTGGAGCACCACCTAGCCCAAAGCTTAGTCCACTACTCTGTAAGGTCACTCCCTGGGTGATCTCCTTGATTTAAATAAGTACCACCTATATGCCTGTGGTTCACAAATGTTGTCTCCTGCACAGACCATGCTCTTGAAATCTAGAATTAATTTTTCAGCTAACTTCTCAACATTTCATTTGCTACCTAATAGATACCTCAGTCCTTCCATGTCTGTACTGAATTCTTGATTTCCACTATCTCAGTGGATGTGGCTAAGCTATACTTCTACCCTCTTCTTTTACCTTACTCCAAAAATGCCTTTTGAAGGTTTGTGTGTTTCTACTTGAGGACTTTTATTCAGCCTGTTCCTTCTGATTGGAATGTTTTTCCTCTAGATATCTACCTGGGTATTTCATTCAGCTCCTCTTTGTTGAATTGCTACCTGTTGATGAAGCCCATGTAGACCATCCTGCTTAAAATCACTAACCACCCTCTACCCCAACATGCCCCTGATTCTAGATCCCCTCATCAGTCTGTTTTCTTTTTAATTTACATGACATTTTGCATCTTCTAACATTATGGCCTTTATATGCTTCCCTTGCCAGAATATTCAGTTCTAGGATGACTTTTTCCCCATCTGTATTAAGATGTATCTCAAGCATACAGAACAGTGTGGGCCCCTATTAAATGCTCCAGAAATGTTTGTTGAATGGATAAATGTCCTGCTTTGAGGAAATGATAGATAAACTGTTCCTCAAAATAGTCTGTGGTATTTTTTTTTTTTTTAATTTTACACCATTCTACCTGTTATGGAGGGGTTGAGGTGAGGAGGGGAACTTGAGTTGTTGTAAGTTCAAAAAGAAGAACTTTGTGGATGTTTTTATGATTGTTATTATTATTTATTCTGGGGACTGAGGCCAGGGTCTGGCACCTGCTGAACACACACTCTTTCAGAAACCTGTATCCCAATCCCTAATTTTAAAACCGATGGAAGTCTTTTCTTTGACTTCTGTTTTACCATTTTCTTTTTAACTAGTAAAACCCTTTCGTCTCCATTGTTCACTATTCTTTCTTCACTTTTCTCTCTGTTTTTCTGTGCCATCAGTTCTTCTCCACCTAATAAATTTTTCTGGGTTATGTTAGATATACCAGTGATATCCATAAGCCTGTTTTAATTTACGATACCTAAACTATGTCAAGAACAGATCTCTAGTGTAAGCTTCTGGCCTATCTCGACCTTTCTAATGGACGTCATTCAGATACTGATTTTGCACTTATTTCTAATGGACGTTATTCAGACACTTATTTTGCATTCAAAATAAGTGACCTGAGTTCCTCATGTTCTGTCTGTCTTCTCCTAATATACATACACGCACTATCATTTAAAGAATAAAAATTTGCTCCTTTTCCTTTATGCCCCTTATAAGTGAGTGCTTTATCATTGCCTACCAAACATTCTATGCATTGCAACAATCTTCTTTATATTCCTCAGCAACTTTAATTAATCAGCAAATTGTTTTAAATACATTTAGAATTTTTGTTTTTCTTCATTGCTAGAACCAGAATGCATGGATTTGAACCCTGATTCTACCCCATGTTAACTAATTAGCTTTTTGCAAGTTATTTAGCTTCTCTGAGTCTCAATTTTCTCACCATAAGATGAGGATAATAATAATTTCTATCTTACAGCGTTCTTGAGAAAATTAATATTGATGCATGTAAAGCATTAATATCAGGATCTGGAATATATCCAAGAAGTATTAACTATTATAATGTATATTTCTTCTCACTTTAAATTTTTTTCAGTGACATCTTGTTGCTATTTTTAATTCCTTCAGAGTGCCTAGTGCCTTTTACCTCTGTGATTGTAAGTACATACTATATGTACTTACCCTTGCCCTTGATCAGAATTGAATTTCAACTTGAACTTTGCATATTAGGGATCTTTTCCCATCTTGAACCCTGTTTTTATTATTGTAATGCTGGTCATGTTGGGTTTTAATTAGTTACTTAATTATCAGGCTTCACTATGTTACCACATTGAGAGAAGGGAGAACATACTGGCACACTGAAGGTGTTCAATTAATATTTGTTGAATGATTATTGAGTTAGTAAGAATGTAGAGTTAAGTCTATAGCTCTATGTAGTTCCTGTAATACAGTACAGACTTCAGTGACAGCTTGCAGTCATTTCACCCTAACTCAAACTAGATAAAAGCAATAGTCCAAATCCAGTTTGATAAAAGCAATACTTTTTAAATAATAAGGGGTCCCAGAGAGGCTGAGTCTTTTCTAAGGAATTTTAGTTTCATCTTGTTCTTCTGTTAAAGGTCCTTATTATTATATTAAGGTCAGTTGTGTTATATGATCTAATTTTAATTAAGACTTGAAAATGCCAATACTTCACTGTAATATAAAAGGGAGTTCAGAGATTAGTAGTTTTTATATGCTTAATAATATTAAATGACAGTGCTTATAAAATGAACCTTAGGTTTATTGATCAGATGTGTAAATATCAGTCACTCAACCTGACTTCTAATAAAAAACCTACAAGTTATAAACTGTTTTGAAGACTTTTTGAACATTTGACCTTTAAATTTTTTATTTGAATCAATATCTAAATCCAGATCGGAGTAAAATGTGCCCTATTTGGTAATGATTTAAAACTTTTGCTCTGTTTTATTTTATTCTCAACTGATAAACTTTATATCAAAAAGTCAATAATAAAGAATTCTTGAAGAAAACTTTTGTTATTTTTTCAAATTATTAATCAATATAAACCATGTTTATGTGTTGTGTGTGTGCGTGTGTGTGTGTGTGTGTGTGTTCCAAGAACTGTGTCCTTAGCTGATTTCCTCCTTGTGTGGACATTGTAGACTGTACTTACACAAAGTAGGAGGGCTCAGACACCACTAAGTGGTGTAATCTTAAGGGATCACATCATGTAGGTGATCTGCAATTGACCAAAATACTGCTATGTGGCACATGACCATATATACATGTGGCGAGAAAGCAAGACATAAAAGCAAAGAACCTGAAGATGTATTTCTCTTCCTCAACATATCCTGAGACTTAGACAAGAAGAAAAATGTTTGAACATAATTGTAAACTAACTCAAGTAAGAGTAAAACATCTTGTCCAGGATAATGATTATGTGTATTGATAAAGATGCTGCATTCAGCAAGCCATGGTGGTGCACACTTGTAATCCCAGTAACTTGGGAAGCTGAGGCAGGAGGATTGCAATTTCAAGACCAGCCTCAGCAATTTAGGAAGGCCCTAAGGAACTTAGTGATACCCTGTCTCAAAATTAAAAGAATAGAAACTAAAATAAAGGGCTAGGGATGTAGTTCAGTGGTTATTGGAAAAATCTGCAGTACCAAAAGGGGTAGGGGACGATGTTGCCTTCAGGAGGACATATGGAAGAATAGGATGCTGATGTAAAGAGTAAAATATAATTTATATTACTAGGCAGTTTTTCAAAAGTATGCCTGCAATTTATTAGTTTAATCTTTCTATTCATCTGGTATAATTGCTCTTAACTTTCCAAGGGGCTGCCTAATGATAACATACTTTTTTTTTTTTTGTCACCAACTTGCTTATTATATCGTTTAGCCTCAAATTTCCTCTTCAGATTCAAAGAAAATATATTCTTCCTTCAGTACTCAACTCAAAAGCAAATGTCTTCTGGGATCTTTTCTTCACCTCCCCAGGAAAAATCCATTCCCTTCTGTCCTGTATGATGTGGGTTTGTAGTTCTACTTTGAGCTGACCTCCTGCCTTGGAGCACTGGAAAATTAAAGACAAACTCTATTTTTGTTTTCTTTTCATTCCTAACCTCATCCAACAGTGCCTTCCTTAGCCCTTCTCACATCATGCACATTTAGTAAAATTTTATTGAATTATGAAAATTAGCTTTGGTATGTTCTGGTATGTACAATTTTTTAAAACTATGTTGTTGTTAAGCATAATGGTCTGTGTTCCCTGCAATAACTGTTCAGCTTTTCCTTTTTTCAGCTTCTATTCTCTTCATTCCTTCTATTCAGCCTTCTTGCCTTCCATCCGTGATGACATTTGAACACTTTATTCTCCCACTTCTTGCAGACATGGCAAAATGTTATAGAAATGAAAGAGTTGCTTTCCTTTTTCTTATTATATATAAGGCTGTTAAGAATTTGATAATACAAATAAGTTGTGCTTTGATAGTGAGAATTAGTGAATTCTGCAAATGTACCAAGTATTTACTCTGGGAAAACACAAATGAACACCATCTCTCCCCAAGGACATCAAATCAAGTGAAAAGACCCAGACACAAAATATGGATCATTCTATTAAAGATAAATAAGCACTAAATAGGAGCCTGCTGAAGTCTGGATTGTGTCTCCCCATTATTCACATGTTTATGACTGTCAAGTGTGGTGGTATTGGGAGGTGGAGTATCTGGGCACTGACTCAGTCACAGTCTCATAAATGGGACTTATAAGGATGCTTGAGAGAGCTTGTTTCTCCTACCCCTTGTGAGGAAGCAGATAGTGAGACCTCCCTGGACTTTGAATCTGCTGGTGCCTTGACCTTGGACTTTATAGGTCCAAGAACTATGAAAAATAAATTAGCCAGGCTAAGGCATTTTGTTATAGCAACCCAAACAGAGACAGTTGTGTTATTGAATCACCAAACTGAGAATAAGTCAGGAAATATGGCTAGTTAATAGGTTTTATTGTTTGTGGGTTCCTCCTTGCTCTTATAAAACCGATCTCTTCAGAGATTTATTTTTCCCTGTTGGTATGAAATTGGAAAAATTCAAACTTAAATATCAATTTTCACTGAATGGCAAGTCAACCAGCAAAGAGTCATTATTAACACCATTTTTTGGTCCATGTACATGAGGAAGAATCCCACCCTTGTGGAGATTGCCTTCACCCCAGTGAGAGTTATAAAAGAGTCACATAAACATGTGAGATACTGTTAGAGAATAATACAATAAGCAAAGAAAACAGGTAACAGATTTCAGTGTAGGGGGATTCCCTCTAGTTTTGCTAATAATGGAGGTTCTCTTGGAACACATGATATTGGAACTAAAACCTGAATGAAGTCCTGATTAAAAAGCTTATCTTCAGAAAAATGCAGTGTGCTAAAGTCATACATTATTTCACAGCTCATTACTTGTACTGAGTTATTTATTGTTGTGGTTTCAAGTGGAGGAAGAAGGGTAACTAAATTCCTCAGGCGATTCTTCTGCCTTTATTCCAGTTGGAGATTTACTGCTCACCTGGGTAAGAACTGCCATTGATGTGTTTCTTAGCAATGATTCTTTGTGTTCACTTTCTAAGGAATCTTAGTCTGTTGCACAAGCTTATCCTCTTGGAATAATTACAAAAGTTGTCATTGCAAGAGTATGTAGCCATTTTTCTCCAAAGTTTTTCATAGTAATTCCAACAAATAAGTAAATTTTCCCTTTTAAAATATACAAAATGTGAGCCAGACATGGTGGTGCATACCTGTAATCCTGTCCACTCAGGAGGTAGAGGCAGGAGGATCATAAATTCCAGGTCAATCTCAGCAACTTCTGACCTTTTACAAAAAAATATAAAAGGTTCAGGGATGTGTCTCAGCAGAGGAGCGCTCCTGGGTTAAATCCTCAGTACCTCAAGATAAATAAAATATATATAAAGTGTGATTATAAAGTGTTCTTAACAAACACACCACAGTTATACTCCATGAGTAAAAAAATTCAATGAGTTTGCCCAAGGTCTGAATTAAATGATAAGAGTTCTAACGTTGTTGTGTAATATTAATATATGTTTAGAAGGATATGTTATGTCCATGATACTCATGTGACTCTAAATGACTTCTGAATCTTTCTGTTTTATCCTTGAGTTTTTAAAAGACATAGTACAATGAACTTAAAGGCTAGATAGCAGACTATGTAACAAGCAGGGAAATATCCATCACTATCTACTCTCAATTTAAAATATGATGAGCCCTAGTTTCCCGAATGATTCACACGTTTTTGATTGACTAGAAAGCATAATTTGTCATAAAGCACACAGAAATTAATTGGTAGAAGTAGAATGTAACTTTCTAGTGTCCATCTCTTATTTAGGTTTAAATGCTTTACAGAGGATAAAGAAATGAGGTAATATTTAGTTTCTGGTAAGAATAGTGCTGATTAAATTTACTTCTCAAAGTTTTAGATTATTTTAATCTGTACAAGTCAAAACCATCAGCTGATTTTTTTTCCCTTCCTGGATTGAGGCATTATGATGGTAATTTAAAGTCCTATAAGATAAATCCAGGACCAACCTTATTTTCTTAGAATGATGTTAGCTGAGGGTTTTTCATATATGGCTTTTATTATATTTAAGTAGATTCTTCTATTCCTAGTTTGTTGCTTGATTTTCTTATGAAAAAGTGCTGAATCTCATCATATTTTTTTCTGCATCTTGTGAAACAATTTTTTTTTCTGCATCTTGTGAAACAATTGTGAAACTCTATTCTGCTGATACAACATATCATATTTATTGATTTTTATATGTTGAACTACCCTTTTTTCCCAGGGATAATCACACTTGTGAATGACTGTATGATCCCTTTCATGTGCTGTTTAGGTTTGGTTTGCTAGTATTTCATGGAGGAATTATGCATCTGTGTTCATCATATAGCCTATAGTTTTCTTTTTGGGGGTGTCTGGTTTTTGTATCAAAGTAGTAATGCTGTCCTTATAAAATGTGTTTGAAAGTGTTACTTCTTCTTCAGTTTTTCAGGCGAGTTTGAGAAGAATTGGTGTTAATTCTCCTTTAAATGTTTTCTGGAATTCACCAGTGAAGCCATCCGGTCCTTGGTTTTTCTTTGCTGAGAGGTTTTTGATTACAGATTCAATCTCCATACTAGTCCATTCAGACTTTCTTTGTTTCATCATTTAGTCTTGGAACAAGTTATTTAGAACATTGTTGGAAAACACTTTTAAAGTTGACCATATTGTTTATTTTCCTTTTTTTCTCATTTCACTATTTTTAAACTAAATAAAAACAAGAAAGAAATGTTTATCCTCAATAAATATTTCCTGAGATAAGATTTAAATTAATAAATGGAAGACTGTTTCATAACCATTAATATTATTAGCAGCCGAAATGGCTTCTCCGTTTCAAACAAGAGACATCATTTTTGTTGCATGTGGGATTTTGAAAGCATTGCTAATGAATTCAGGGATCATCTGATTCCAGAAAAAAAGTACTTCTTTGCACTCAATAGGGGGATGTCTTCTGTTTGGCTTCAGAAAGCATCTAAACTTGTGTGTGTGCGCGTGTGTGTGCGCGCACACTTCGTATTTGGCATCTTTTTTTTGGCATATCCTGTTGGCATTACCCCTATGAGAACTTCCTGGAAAGCAGTTAGTTTTGCTGTGATCCAGAAATACTTTTGTGTGACTACTAAGTCATGCTTTAAACCCACAACAAATGGCAGAGCTAAGCACACTATGTGAAAGTTTCCAGTCTTTGAATTAATAAGATATTTTTTTATTTTGTTTGTGTGATACAAAGTATGCAGGTTGTGATTGTGAGTCTTTTACTCAAAAGTCCAGTAACATTGGTTTTTGGCCAGAACTTGGAATAGCTGGGAAAATATCAAGAAAAACAACTTTTATCAAAAGACAAATTAGTTTTTGAAGCTGGTGTTAATTGGCAGCCTAGGTGTTTCATTATGAAGCTGAATTTTTAACAGTTGTTACTTGGTTACTATGAAAACAGCAGCCAGAAGAAAACACTGTAGTGTAAAGGATATGTCTCCATCTCTCCCGGTCCCTCTGCCAAGGTGTCAATAATGCGAGTCCCATTTTAAAACACTTACTTGCAGCCTAGAAACTGTGTCTGTGTTGGCTGTTTATTTAACTTTATTTTTGGATTAGAGCATATTTCATAGTGAATGGGTTCAGAGATAATCACTTTCAAACTGCAGGTGTTGTATTTTTCAATTTTGCAAATTTCTGGGTTTGAATGAAACTCAAGACCTTATTGGGAGAACTGTGTTTTCTTTGTAACCTACAGTATAAAGCAAACCACAGGAAATACATAAGTTGTCACTATAGCATTGATTCTTTTGGATGAAACAGGGAGAAAGGTGGTGCTTGTCTCTCCATGTGGATGAACCCACTGCTGATTAAAACAAAAAACAACAACAATAACAAAGAAACACCTGAGGGCCATTGGTACAGTGAAATCCAACTGTTTATTCCTCTCCCTAATAGTAAACAGTGTGAAGAAGGTTTCTCTCCACACATAACATATCCAAAACCCCTGGGAGTATGTATGCTTTGATATTTTCTCCATTCTGTCATTTTACTAGTTGGCTAAGGAAAAAAATAAAGAAGGAAAGAAAGGTGTTTGTTCAGTGAGTCTTAAACCTATAGGCAAGGAGTTCCTGTACTTTCATGTCTGTAGTCATCCTTTCCATCTTGGTTGTGGTCAGTATCTAGTTTTATGGTGATGTATAGGAAAAAAATTATCATTATCTGTGGGTGATGAGGTAAAAATTTTGGTTTGAATTACTTGTCAACAGCTCCCAGCCAGATCACTTAATTATGTGATCACAGTGTTATTGAAGCCTGTGATGTTGATTTTGTGAAGCAAGTATGACTCTATTCATTGTCCTTCAAAGCAAGAAGCAGGTTTTCCTCTTGCCCTGCAAAGTCTCAGTGAGGGTTTTACAGAAAAAAATAATGAATGCTTCTGCTGCAGCATGTCACAGGGGAGGCTGGGACAATAGTGAGCTCTTGCGCACTGCTGATCCTTGCTTGCTGGGCAACATGTTCACCTGGATTTCTGACAGCTATGTGGGTTCACTGGAGACCTCTGTCATTCTGTCCCTCCTCTCATAGGCAATGGTCGAGACAGTTAACAACCTCCTTCAGCCACAAGCTTTGAATGCTTGGAGAGACCTGACTACAAGTGATCAACTACGTGCAGCCACCATGCTGCTTGACACAGTGGAGGAGAGTGCCTTTGTGCTGGCTGATAACCTTTTGAAGACTGACATTGTCAGGGAGAACACAGACAATATTCGTAAGTGGCCTTTGTTATACAGAATGTCCAGAGACCCTTGCATAACAGGAAAGGGAACAGAAAAAAAGTGTATCTAGCACCCCAGATTTAAATGATGCTTTATTTCAATAGAGAGAAGTTGTTCTTTCACTCAAATTAGGAGAGTGTCCACCTTTCAGTTTAATCAGGTTGTAAGTTCTGTATGATAAACTCTTAGGACATTCTGATATGGGATATATGGGATATATTAATCTGAGGTTGCTTGCTGTGAGGTCCATTTATTTTCACAATTTTTATGTATGTATTCATCTTGTGTCTTTTATAATATTTAGTATTTAGTATTTTTTCTCTTAATACAGGTAATAGGTCATTTCTATGTGTGAATTATATAATGTAAAAAGTTAAGTGAATAAAGATGATAAAACTGATAATTATATTGTTTGGCTTATAAAGAGTATAAATCTGTTTTTATTGTGGTTTAAGATATAACTGGCAATTTTATATCAGGAGATTTGATAAATCTATTTCATATTCATTAGGTTTAAAGACAGATCAATAATGTTATGACATTACAGCTCCAATATAAGGATTTTTATTTAATTCATAAAACAAAGATAGTATTTTGAAAATTAACCTAAAGCCAGTGACAAAGCATTAAGATTTAGGTTTGAATTTAAAATTTAGACCGATTTATTATGGATTTTTTTATTATTTACATGATTTTGCAAGCTTTTATCTGCTTTTTTGAAAAAAAATACTAGTAATATATTTTCTTAGCGATTGAACTACTTTACCTTGACAAATAGAATAAGAACTCCATTGTTTTGATTGCAGCAATATTATTTTAAATTTGGCATGTTTCTCAATGTATGTTGATACCTCTGTTATTAACAGAACTAGAAGTTGCAAGACTGAGCACAGAAGGAAACTTGGAAGACCTAAAATTTCCAGAAAATATGGCCCATGGAAGCACTATCCAGCTTTCTGCAAATACTTTAAAGCAGAATGGCCGCAATGGTAACTTAGAGTTTATTTTTTTATGCTTAATAGTATTGAACTTGCCTCAATTCTGTGCTGCTTGGCTTGGAATATTAGATCCACTATTTGAAAGTTCTCTCTCTCTCTTCCTCTCCTTATATCCTTCTC
>JAJEJO010000420.1:378827-422365 GCA_020662805.1 Glaucomys volans
TTTTATTGTTGATTAGCAGAAATGCTTTACATATTCATGAGTCTTTTTTTCCTCATTTGTGCTTTGCTTTTCATTTTCTTTGTTTTGATAGATCCAAATTTTAAATTTTGACAGAGTTCAGTTTACCATTTTGTGATTTGTGATTTTTGTGTCCTGTCCAAGTCATTTTCCCTTTCTCAAAGTTAAAATGTATCATCCTACATTTTGTTTTAGTGACTCTACAGTTATGATTTTATGTTAATGTCCATGATCCATCTTAAATTCAGTTTTGAATTGAGGGTTGAGGTTTTTTTTTTTTTAATACTGCTATTTAGTTATTTGAGTATAATTTAACTTTTCATTTCTCAGGAAAGATTTGGAACTTTGGTGCCATGCAAATAAATACTTGATTTTTTTTGAGGGTGTGAATACATATGATACAGATTTGATTAGCATCTAATTAGAATTATTTTAAATAGAGTGTACAAACTAATCAGAGATTTTTCCAACATGTATTCCACATTTCCATCTATTTCAGGAGAGATCAGAGTGGCCTTCGTCCTTTATAACAACTTGGGTCCTTATTTGTCCACGGAGAATGCCAGTATGAAGTTGGGAACAGAAGCTATGTCCACAAATCATTCTGTAATTGTTAATTCACCTGTTATTACAGCAGCAATAAACAAAGAGTTCAGTAATAAGGTTTATTTGGCTGACCCTGTGGTGTTTACAGTTAAACATATCAAGGTAAGGATATTAAGATTAGTTGTCCACATTATCCACATTCTTTATAACTCAAATATTCAATTAATTTTCTCTTAATATTTTGCTATTTTTTTGACACATCACAGTTCATTATCTGCTAGACATAGTAGTGATTTTTCAGAAATAAGTAACCCATAGTTGTTCTTGCCAGAAAAACAGAAAATAATGTTACTATGAGATGATGGATATGTTAATTTTCTCTACTATAGTAACCTTTTTGCTATCCATGTGTATTCAATAACATATTGTATACCTTAAATATACAAAATATAATGTATTTTTTAAATGAGCTAGCCATACATTAAAAGGAACTGGAGAGCAATACGATGTTACAGTAATTATGTCTTTGTGTATATATATATATTTTGGGGGTTACTAGTAATTTTACCCAGGGTCACTTGACCACTGAGCCACATCCTCAGCCCTATTTTGTATTTTATTTAGAGACAGGGTATCACTGAGTTGCATAGCAACTTGCTTTTGCTGAGGCTGGTTTTGAACTTGTGATCCTCCTGCCTCAGCCTCCTGAGCTGCTGGGATTACAGCCATGTGCCATTGTGCCGGGCTTCAACAAATATCTAAAGAGCATCCTTTCAGAAGAAGGTGATTGTTTCCAGCAATTTACTTCTTTGCTATGAAATGCATATTAATTTATTTCATTCAGAAACTTTGATATTAATATCCTTCAATAAAATCATTTAAAGAACATTTAACCTCTAATAAGATGGAATAAATCACATACATTCAATTTTTCTTAGAATTGGTGCATCCCACTTAATATGAAAATATTAGTAGATACCACCACAAGTATTGGAACAAAGTATGAGTTTGTGTTATATGTCAATAAAATGCTTACCTAATTTACATGATCATAAAGTAGTTATTACCTCTATTGATTTTTTTTTTTTTTTTTTGCCATAGCAGTCAGAGGAAAATTTCAACCCTAACTGTTCATTTTGGAGCTACTCCAAGCGCACAATGACAGGTTACTGGTCAACTCAAGGCTGTCGGCTTCTGACAACAAATAAGACACATACTACTTGCTCTTGTAATCACCTAACCAATTTTGCAGTACTTATGGCACATGTGGAAGTTAAGGTAAGATATATATCATAAAACAAAAACGCTTAACATGCAATCAGTTTTCTAACTACAAATAATCCTGTCTCTGAACCAGTCTCACTTCAGTATCTCTCCACTTTTATAGTTTTTAATGTTTTTTGTTTTGCTTTGTTTTGTTTTCAGTTGTGGGAATTGAACCCAAAGCTCCCACATGTTAGGCAAACACTCCACTCACTGAGCTATATTCTCAGCCTAGTCAGGAACTCTGGCATTCAAGCCATATCCCATTAGATGATTCAAATAACTGGTTTTCTTTTCCTATTACCAATAAAATTCATAAATTGAAATTTGCTTAATATATGTCCTCTAGTCTCCGTTTTCATTTTGTGTAAATAAATGAAAAAGTATATCTTCATGAACAGGCCAATGTAAGACCCCAGGTCCAGAGGTTAGTAGGGTTGTGTTAGGAAGCTGGGATTGGGTAGGTTGAAGACTAAAGAGCTATGCATAGGATTCAGTACTGTTAGACTGCCTCCTAGAGAAGCAACCTATGAGTACAATACCCAGAGCATGGTAATGCAGAGGGCTTGGCAAATTCTAACAGTGAATTGGGTTCTATCCATTCAAGATGATGCTATTCTTAGGAAAAATCTAAGGGACAGGTAGTTTCCACAGTCAGACATATGGTTAAGGGTACGTCAGTTTTTTCCTTATGTGAGTGGTTTTCATACATGGAGATGGAGACGATAGGCTTGCAATGGAAAAAAACAAAACAAAACAAGAGGCGGTGTGGTATAGTGGTTATGTGAGTGTCAGGTTATTTTATTTTATTTTTTTTTAAATTTATTTCATTTTGATTCATTGAACACGAATGGAGTACAGCTATTGTTTCTCTGGTTGTACCCAAAGTAGAGTCACACCATTTGTGCATTCATACATGTACACAGGGCAATGATGTCTGTCACACATTCTGTTATTATTCTTACCCCCCCACCCCAACCCCACCCCTCCCTTCCCTCTATGCTATCTATCCTTCCTCCATTCTTGCCACCCTTCCACTCCACATTATGCATCATCATTCACTTATCAGAGAGACCATTCGGCCTTTGGATTTTGGGGATTGGCTAATCTCACTTATCATAACAGTCTCCAATATCGTCCATGTATCTGCAAATGCCATAACTTTATTCTTCTTTATGGCTGAGTAATATTCCATTGTGTATATATACCACATCACCAAATCCAGTGTCACCTAGATTGTCTCCTGTGTTTTACTATAGATATTTTACAGTTTCACATTCAGATGTAAGATCATTTTGAGTTAATTTTTGTGAAAAGCATGGCCAACCCATGACCATGGAATATTTCTCTATTTTCTTTGATTTCTTTCCACAAATAGCTCATCTACATGTTTTGTTTGGTGTCTATCTCTTTTCATGGTACATTTGTAAGTGGTACTGTTTTTTATTTCAAATTCCATTTGTTCATTCCCAGAATATGTGGAAGCAGTTAACTTTTGTATATTAACCTTTCATCAAGTGCTCTTGCTATAGTCATTTACAAGTTCCAGAGATTTTTTTTGTCAATTCTTTGAGATTCTCTGCATGAATAGTCATAATATCTATAAATAAAGTCTTCTTTTTTTAAACCAAAAAAATCAAAACAAAGCAAAACAAATAAAACAAAACAAAATAAAACAAAACAAAGAAATGACTAAAAGGGTTTCCAGGCTATCAACCCAAACAGAACTGTGAAGGGCAGAGATATAGGACAGTCCAAACCTCAGAGTCCTAGTCTATGAAATTCACACGAAAGCACTAAACAGTCCCTCAGTGGTAGATAAAATTAATTCTGAAACATTCAGCTTAAGGATATGTACATTATTGGAAACTTCTGTTTTCGTTCTAAGCAAGATACTTCAAGAATAATTGAGAATGCTAATACCTCGCTTCCCTCATTATGATAGTTTAGGAACTAGGGTTGACATGGATCCATGCATAAGCCCAACCAATAATTAGAGCTGGAAGAAAGCTACATTATATAAATTGTGTGACATAATAAATGGATGATTTTCTAGGCTTTCAAATAAGATGGCCAAAGAAAAGTACATGTTTTTTTTTTCCCTGAGCATTTAAAGAAACAATTACATTTACAATCCTCAAATATAGCTTCTTTGATTTTCTAAAAATATTTTTATAAATTACAGTTTAAAATTCATATCTGTTATGATCATTTTTAAATTATTAGTTCTATGTAATTCATAAAAGATGCCATTGATAGAGTAAAATGCAGCATGAAAGTTTTATGCAAAATTTAAAGTTTCATTTTCACAGCATCTTATGTTATAATACCTCTGTCATAATTATTTGATATACATTGCATTGTAGAAGGAAAAGGACTGCTTAAAACCCTGCATTGGCTTTGGCATAGACTTGACATTCTTTTATACAATTAACAAATTTTTCATATAACCATACTAAATTACTAAATGGTATTTTCAAGGCATTTGTCATTGTAGGTTGAATGAAATATGAAATAACATGCATTTTTAACCACACTGGTGAGTTTAGCATGTATTGTTAGTATATAGTAAAAAAAAAAAAAAAAGATAAATGTTGTCCTCAGAGGCTGACATTTTTTTTTTAATGAGACAGAAGCGAATACCTATATCATAATAAGGTATCTATAAGAATGAAGTTTGCAAATGTACCGTGAGAAAATCGAATATATAAAGTCAGGGAATTTTTTAAATTATAGATTGATGATTTATAAGATGTGTAATAAGAGATTAATGAGTTACCTAGAAAAGTTGTGAAGGCTATTCCAATCAGAGACAACAGTATGAACAAAAACTGAAGGTGGGGGCTGAGGATGTGGCTCATTGGTAAAACACTTGCTTAGCGTATGCCAGGCACTGGGTTCGATTCTCAGCACCACATAAAAAATGAATAAATAAAATAAAAATATTGTGTCCATCTGCAACTAAAAAAAATTTAAAAAAAAAGAAGAAAGAAAACTGAAGATGTCACACATTGTGGTGTGGAGAGCATGGTACTAAGGCTTCAGGGTTAGTGTATCATAGGTACAGTGGGCTGGCTAGCAGTGGCAGTGAACTTCAGAGTTGGGCAGGACTGTGACATGAAAGGCCTCAAATAGAAACTCAAATGGCCCAACACCTGTAAACTCAGAGTAGGAATCTGAATTGATGCTCACATATCACATGTACAGTGATCTTAATATTACAAGTAACAAATAAAGCTGGGAAAGATTAAATATAACCTGCCCTAACACAACATAACTTATACTGACTGAAGACAAAATCTAAATTTAGAATTCTCAGAATCCCAAGTTCTGCTCCTGAACATGGCCATGTATGGCACCCTGCCTCTGTCTTTCAGTCAGTGGTTCTCCCTGCCCCCTCAAATGTAGGAGGTCCAAGCAAGGACTCTCTTCCCAGAGTCTCAGAGTATCCTGCTAGTGTGAGTCTTTGCCGTTATTCTACAGGCAATTAAGAACCAATATCCAGCCAGATGTGGTGGCACACACCCGTAATCCTAGCAACTCAGCGGCTGAGGCAGGAAGATTGCAAATTTAAGGCCAACATCCATAACTTAGTGAGACCCTGCTTCAAAATAAAAAAGGTTGATGATGTGGCTCAGTGGCAGAGCACCCTGGGGTTCAATCTTCCATGTCACAAAGGGGGGGAAAAAAAGAAAGAAAGAATTGCTAGGTTTCTGAACAAACATGGCACTGACTTTCTACTTTCTGTAGATTATTCCCAATATTCTGTGGATGATGGATGTGAAAACTATTAGACTGTCTCTATTGTGACATTTATTTCACTAGTCCTGGTAAAGTCCTATACTAGGGCTGTCACAGTAGGCATGAAGAGGATTTATATTTCAAAGATAGCTAAGACATAAAAATACAAAATCTCTATAATCCTTGGTTATAGAGAGTGATAGATGAGTTAGCAACAAGAAGCTACATACTTGTGAATTCCCATCACCCTGACATCAATACAAAAAGAGGAAATATTAATGTTCAACACACTTTAAAAATTGGAAACTATGACAAAGGTGTTATCTACCTTATGTCACTGATACAAATCATTTCACCAAAAAAAATTTCTTGTGTAGAATTTAGAAGGAGAGAGTGAGGGCATCTCAAAGGGAGACCACATACACGTCCAGTTAGCAACATAAAAGCAAAATGACCACAACTGTGTCAGCAGAGTTCAAATGATATTCTTCAAAGGGATACAAACACTGTCTTGTCAAAACATCACAAATTCATCTAGTTTAGCATGATTGCTACACTGGCAAATGATAGATTTAACTTTGGAATGTTTGTTTCTGGAATTCTGTATTTCCGCTTAGGGAATAAACTCAAAAATATTGGATCAAATTTGAGGCAACAACAAAATATCTTTCTTTTTGGGGGGCAAAGCTCATTGCCTATCAACTGCTCCCCAATCCATTATAGAAGAATCATGATTGTGACCACTATCATGTGTCAAGAAGAGATAAAATAAATGGAAATCAATACTTTCCTTTAGCAGTCAGTCACACAGTATGTATATCTTAAATTTCTTATATCACGATCTCTTGTGATTGCCTGAGTCAGTCCCATTTTTTTCCCATAACTTGGTTTTGTCACTTTAATGATCAATGAAAAACAGGAAATAAGGAGACTGATCATCACTAGAAAATCTAAAAGGAAGTACACTAACCAAATTTTCCTTAGACTAATGTCTAAAATAGAACATTTAATTTATTTGCATACAATGAGACAGCAGCCAGTTGGAAGGGATAGTTACATCTGCTTGTTGTTACTTTCTAAATCTACAGGAGAATCTATCAAGGAAAAAAAAATTATATTGGAGAATGTTTCTTGATGAATTTAGAAAGAAGAAGCTGAATAATCTTGATATCAACTAACATCAAATTGTGGTACCCTGTTGCGTCCATCTTCACTGCAGGGCTCTACTGAGTCTGAATTGCCCTTATCCATCTATCTATCTATCTATCTATCTATCTATCTATCTATCTATCTATCATGTGTGCTATTGCTGCTGTTCAGTCAGCACTTCCTTCATTCCTTTATCCACATTTTTGAGCACTAAGATAACCATCATAAAGAACATTGACTTATTGCCTAATACGCAGAAGGCTCTCAATAAATCTAACTTCCTCCTTCCTGTTTGTGTGATATATTATTAGATTCCAGCAATTCTGTTGGAAACTTCTGGCCCTCAAGGACTCACAGTTTTGAGCGGGAGCAGGGTTTGGGAAGAAGGGCAGAGAAACGAAGCTGCAGCTATAGTCATAATTTTGATAATTATTGAGGTCTACACTGTGATTTAGGGATGTAATGGAGGATGATCTCTCTGAGACAGGAATTCTCAGGAAGGGCTTATCAAGGAAATGTCCTGATCTGAAGGATGAGTGGGATAGACTATATAAGGCGGTGTGTGGGGAACGTGAGCGGGTCTTGTTTTTGCAGCACTTCTTCCCTTCACCTTGGTACACTACTTTTTCTTGTTTCTTTCCTTCCTTGTTAACAAGTCTTCCATAGTTTCCTTTGCTGATGACATCTCGTTCCATGACATCTCATGTTGCTCTGGCCCAGAGTGTTATTCTAAATATTGGGGGGTTTTTTGGCTAGGTGATCTCCTATAGTCATATGGCTCTAAATGTAATTTTATGGTTCACAGATTCTCATCTCCATTTCCTAACTCTGGATTCACAGATTTAACTGCTGATTTGATATAACCACAGGTGCTATAGATGTCAGTTGTAATTATATCCAATAAAGCCATCATAAATTGATGTGTCATAAGTCAAAAATGCACTAAATGCACCTAACCTATTCAATAGCATAGGTTCTCCTTGTCTACCTCAGATGTGCTCAGAATACTTACATTAGCCTACAGCTGGGCAAAATCACCCAACACAAAGCCAATTTTGTAATAAAGTGTGGACTGTCTTATGCCATTTATTGAATACTGTAGTGAAAGTGAAAAGTAGAATGGTGGTATGCAATCAGGAGACACAGATGGGTGTTTTATAGATACAATGACAGAAAAAAAAATGAAGCACAATATCCAAAAGACACTGGCAATACAATAAATTGGTATGGTATTGGTCTTCTACTCTCATGATCAGGACTAAAAGCTACAGCTCCATGCCATCCTCTAGCACGGTCGCTATATAAAATTCAAAATTTGCAGTAGAGTCACTACCAATTATATCTTGCTTTTGCTCCATCATCATAAAACTACTGTAAGCTGCACTCTTGTAAGCTGCACCATGGTACACTGGGGACCATCTGTACTTAGACTTCTGTGAAAAGTGTTAGCACTCTAGGACCACACTTTAGTATTTTTCCATTGGAGTCTTCTTCCTCTTAGTGAATGGCTGCTCTATCCTTCCAGTGTTATAGCCCTATACCATGCAGTCCCTTTGACTGGTCTCTTTTCATTCATATTGCACACTCAATCCCATTGGCATATACTGTCAGATCCAGAATCTGACCTCTTCTCAGCATCTTCATCTCTATCAGCTAGGTTCCATCTCCCCTTTACTTTTTTGCTATAGCCTCCTAATGGATTCTGCTTCCTTTTATCTCCCTCTTAAGTCTGTCCTCAGAATAGTTGCCAAAGAGATACTATTAAAACTGTGAGTTAGATCATTTCAGTCCTCTGACTTATTCTGAAGAAGAAATTGTGTAAATGTTTTAAGATGCAAGTCTTAATACCTTTGAATCAGTCTCCATTGACTTCTTATCTCAGTAGGAGCAAAATCTCAAAACCTGCCCAGAGCCCTTGACTTCCTTTCCTACTGCTGTTCCCCTTGATCACCAGCTCCAGCCTATCCATGAACACACCAGGTGTGTTCCAAGTAAACCTGGAGTCTCTCTTCTCCCAGCCCCTGCAGATAGTCAATGGCAAACTTCCTGGCCTCCCTCAAGTTTTGCACAGTCACCTGCCCTCCTGTTTTAAATTTCAGATTATCCTGTCTGCATAAAGATAGGGAGTGAAGCAAACCAGGTTCTTTGCTTCAAAGAGTTTGTATTTTATCGAGAGAGATGTGTTAATACATGTGTTGAATGGGACGCTGAGTAATCTGAGCTAGCTCATTTCAACGTAAGAAAAGAAAGGGGATACTTCCAACCCATGAACTCAAGTTTACTAAGAAAATTACATATTAATACTGAATTGTTATTTTTTTTCTATTTTTTTCTACAAGGAGAGAGAATGGACTATTACAGATTTTGTTTGGTTTTCTAAATTTGAAATTTTTCTAATTTGATTATTTGTTAAAAATCATTTATTTAGCACCAGACATCTAAATAAGACAATATTGATTAACAGTTTTTTTCATTGATTTAGTCTTAACTCTCAAACTAGATGGTAAAACAATGTAAACGTGTTTTAAATTAAATACACTGATTACCTGTTCCTAAATATATTCTTTGAACTAAATTATAAACAGATTAAAGCCATATAGAACAAATGCTTATATTATTAAAATGCAAATGTTCTAATTTATTGTGGCTAATCCATATCAAAGATCAAATATATTTTGAAGATTGTTTTTTAAAGTGCAGGACAATTAGATGAAAAAGGTTGGATTTGAACTATTTAGTGATGTTTTTCCATTGGCAATTTTTTTTCAATAAACACATTAATTATTAGAATTGGATATGTGCAAGCTGTATCAGTTGGTCATTTCACAATACATAAATAAGCATTGAGGTTTTTTCATATTCTGTCAATAATGAGAAATCTCCCTGTATAAAAGAGTATAATTCATTGTTTTAATGTTTCATTTCAGTATTGCTAAAATATTAAAATTTATGAAAAGTATAGATAATTGTAATTTGAAAAAAGTGAAACTTTTATTGAGTCAAGTATAAAATCATGTTATAATCTCTTATTTCATTTCTTTCATTTGTTTTCTTTTATTCATTCATATATTCCATAGATTAACCATATTTTCTGCCTCTTGCTTTATATGTGGGAAATACTGTTCTTAACATTTCATAAATGTTACCATATTCCAGTTGTATTTTCAGAAATCTCTGCAATTGTTCAAAGTTAAACATTTGGGACTATGCTTGGCACATAATTAGTAAACAGTTAAAGTCAGCTTTCTTTTCATGTGTTTTCAAAACACTTCTCTATGTCTTTCTCTATATGTTATATCATGATCATATATTGAACCATGTTTACCTTCTCAGACCATGAGTTCTTTTTTTCTTTTGAGGGTGGTTACTGGGGATTGAACTCAGGGGTACTCAAACACTGAGCCACATCCCCAGTCCTATTTTGTATTTTATTTAGAGACAGGGTCTCACTGCTTAGTGCCTCACTGTTGCTGAGGCTGGCTTTGAACTCGTATCTTCCTGCCTCAGTTTCCTTACCTGCTGGAATTACAGGTGTGTGCCACCGCACCCAGCCATGCTCTTGTTAAGGATGGTCTTTTGTTCTAATATGCAACTCCAGTGCTTTACACATGTATAAAATAATAATTATTGACTGAGTGGAAAAGAATCTATTAAGACAAAAACCATGTTAGATGGTTTGTGACCTTTTAAATATCCAAGAGTTATCTTGTTTTGCTTTGTCTTCATTCATGTTTTTAATGGTTGTAAGATTAATAAGATTGATGCTATAAGAATTTTTTGTTTGAACAGAAACCACAAAACCAACTTCTGTGAGTGGTAATCTCTAAATATTAAATTGTGCTGGAATCCAAATGGGATCTGTCTTATCTACCTTGTAACTTTTGAAAATTGCTCCACAAACCCCAAGTTAGGGAGCAGCTGTTTGAGTGCTTCTGCATTCTCTCCAATTTTGTGTGAGGAAATAGTTTATTGTCTTCTCTTTTAGACATAAAATAAACATTAAAAAACGTAGGTAATGTGATTTTTATACTAAACGTATAGTGTTTATGGTATTTAAAAACTTCCATTAAACTAAAAAGGTTGATGTGAATGTAGAATAGTGATTATTAGAGGTTGGGAGGGTTTAAAATAGATCCAGTTACAAACTAATTGAATTAATATTTGAGCTGTGGTTTTATATAGCACTGTAACAAATACTCAAGAAAAGTGTCCTGTATTTTATATTACTAGCTCTTCCCTCTACTAAAATTATAATTCTTTAGGAAATTTTAAAAAGTCTGCCTACTCTTCCCTCTCAGTTCAGCTTGACTTTAAAAGATCTAACTTAATTTGGTGATTTTGTCTTTTTTTTTTTTTTAACTTAGCTTTTCCCCTCACACCATATCCAAACTCTCCCCAGTCCAAATATGGGCACTGATTTGTTTTTTTAAACCAGTGCATTTGTTTCATAATATAATATTGATTTGAAGCAGTCAGGAATTTTTATTTGGAAATTTTTAATTCCATACCGTGGATTCTGTGCATGGAATACTTTAAGGTTAGAGCTTTCCTTGGCTAGAATACACAAGGTAGTTTTATGTTGTAAGACTCTATAATTGCACATTAAAGTACTTGATTTTCAAAAAGTATACTTCCATGTTTTAAAACCCAAAAAGGAGTTTCTTTAGTAGTTGAGCAAATAGGTTGCATTAATGAGAAATATTTACTGTGCCAAAGGCTACTCACTTCTACTCTCAAATTTTTATGCTCATTTTGTATTTTATTATGTAAAATGTGAAAGGATTAAGGTAATTAGAGATTAAGAATCATAATTTCTATTGAGGACTTTAAATGGTATATTTACAGTATTTAGTTTGCAAATTAAATACTCACCAAATATGAAAAATTTCATGAAAAGAAGGTAGTTTCAAACATGTACAATTTTGGATTATTATCTCAATATTAACTTTATAAAAAATTAATAGCCTTCTAGAACCAAGAATTACTTTTGGATTTTTCATTGGACAGTTGTATTAAATGTTCCCTTCACAGAACTGGGCCTTACCAATTTATGACTTTCCAGAATTGGTTAAATTTTTGCACAAGTTACCAAGAAACAACACACCCCTTTTATTTAAAAGAAGAATAATAACTGCCACCTTCACCTTCCTCTCCTACCCACTCCCCTGCTTTTTCCCTCCCCATACAAGATGCTTGTATTTTGTAGGCCTTAGAGAGTATTTTGAATTTAATTCACTTGCAAACAATGTTTTTTTCAAAATACAAATAAGCGTAATGGGAGAATTTTCTTGCCACAACTGGGGCTCGTGGAACATGACCCTCAACTCAAAAGGTTCCTGTGAGTATTTTGTGTTACTTAACAGGAAATGAAGATTTCTACTTCATATTACCTCTTCCCATCCATAATGGACCACTGATTGTCTAGATCCTCCTGTGTTTTCATTTCTGGAGAAGTTGCTATGAGCAGAGGAAGTTATTGAAGGAAGAAGAGGAAAGTTCTATGAGTTCTTTGTTCTTATTTCTAGGTGGGGCAGGAAGAAAGAGAGGAAAAGTAACTTAATCAGAGAGCAAGTATACATGTGACTTTCCGATACTTCAAAGTGTTAGTCATACCGAAATTTCTAGTCCCCCCAATATCACAATTGCTGAATTTCAGTGCAATCATAAATTAATGTTAATACTAAATATCTTTTCATCAATTTGGTTTCTTATTAGTGAGATTTTTATCATTTTATCATTGTCCAACTGAAGATATTTTTTAAAAAATGAATTTTTTTTAAAAAAATTTAAACATAACAGTTCTACTCACCCAATTTACCGACTTAAGACATCATAACCAATCAACTTAGCAAACGAAACAAACAAAAACCTTTGCACCTAATGTCTAAAAATATTCTCAATTGCTTGTACTGTTCTTGCTGAGAACTAGTTGAGGTGTTTATTAGCTGTATTCTGTTTGTTCCAGATCACATTGTGTTTTACTTAACATGGAGACAGTTCAGCGATTGTTTTTCTTTTCTCCTGATCTATTTCATTCCACTGTGTCTAGTAAAGTGATAAAGCTAGAGAACTATCAGACTCTAGAGGAATTAGGCTAGATTTTCCAGAATAGTTATTTATATAGCATTCTAAGATAGGCAATTCAGACAACTTGTATAGATAAAAGTTTAAAACCATTTGAACAAAATAGGCTGCACTCAAACACTTTGCCTGCCTTGTTATATACAAATCAGGGGAACTGCCAGTTTACTCTGTGTATCATTTCGATGTAAACATTAGTATTCAAGGATCTATAGTGGATTTCTTGTTGATGGAAAGATCCAACTCATGGAACTTTTAAGATGTAGTTTTTTTTTTTTTTTAAATTTACTATTATCTCAAGTAATTGTCTCTAAGCCTATAGGATCATTATCCACAGGATTAATATCTGGAAGACCCCTATTCTGCATAAAATGTAAAGAATTTATACATGAGATTGGAAAAAAGAAAGCCTAATGACAATTCCCTTCTTTTCTTTTTTTCTGAAATTGCTTAGAGCCATGACAATGGAATAATGGAAGAAAAAAAGAACTTGTGTGTGCATGTGCAGGTGTATGTGTTCAGACTTTTGTTTATATTGTTTTATTTAGTAACTGACGCCTCACAAATATTCTTATAATGAATCTACCAATATTTTCTGAGTTGTTTTTGGATGAGTGTAGTCTCTATTGTGTGGCTTTTATAAGAGATGTATGAGCAATTATTTTTCTTTAAAACTTCATTCAATGTGTCTCTAATTTAAAATCACTCTTTCTTGTTATGGTAAATTTATCTTTCTTATGTGCAAAAGGAGATGACTATGAGAATCATGGTAAAATGATAAAGAGAAATATCTGGGTTACTCAAGTCTAGTATTTCTGTGGTGCCCTTTCCTTAAACTTCATATTTTCTCCCCCATTCTCTACCACCCAAATCCTTTAAAAAGTATATTCTAAACCACCGTGTCTGTGCTTGAAGTAAGCAAACTTAGAAGTTAGCCAAAAAACTTAGAAGTTAGCCATTTTGTCTGAGAATTGGGAAATTTGCTGAATGGTTCTCAGAAAACAATGTTTTAACAAAACCTCTGGGTTTAACAATTACAATAAAAGGATAGTCAAGATATTTGCCCTCACAAAAGTCCAGCTCCTTTCAATTCTAAGGGACTTAGTATAATTGGTTACAAAAGAAAATATAGGCAATCGTTTATATTTGTCCTTAATGTTAGTGAAGTTGCTCAGAGTATGAAGTATTGACTACCACTTAGGGTAACTAACTTTAGGGAGCCAACTGGAAATAGCCCTGCAAAACCAAAATTATGCTTGATATAAAATAAAATAATTTGTATCACTACTATTTAACAGTGGCAATTAGTAATATTTAATGGTAGTTAAGAGTAGGGCTAATAGTGTTCAATAAAAATATAATGATATTTTTATTATGTTTATGTCATAAATAGCAACTGATTTTAACTGTTTTTGTCTTCAAATGATATTAAAACTTTTAGAATATATTGGGCATTTTTAAGATACATAAATATGACTTTTTTCAAAGATAAGTAAAGAAATATAGGTCCTTTTCCTTCCTTTCTCTTTTATAAAGGTAAAACAGTATAAGAAAAAGTAAGAATCACTTTGACTTACAGTTCTGCTTATTGAACTCACATTTATTCCTTATGTTACTTCAGTATGATAATATCAAACTAATTGTCTTCTCCACTAAAATCTTTGAACATGGAATACTTATGGTTACTTAATAGCTCTAATGAATCACTTTTTAAACTTGTGGCAATTAGTTGCTGACTCTCAAATATGGCCCACCCACTATGTATCTGCAGGGTTGTTTTGGTAGACCATCAGTTTGTCCATGAGATCTATTGCATCTTCTAACTCACATATTAAATTGACCATGTCCAAAATGTCCACCATTTTTGAACACTTCCACACACATTGAATATCAACATATGTTAAAACACAACAGGGATGATAGTTTAAAAGCACATAATTGTACCTTATGAAATTGAGATCAGATTCTAAATATGTTAGTGAAGAAATGTGAAATTCTTGTTTAATTTGGCTGTCCTTTTCTGGTGACATTTTTGGGAAAAGGTCTTAAATTCCCAAAATGAATCACATTTCTTTCTGCATGAGTTTTTATACTAACCAACACAGAACCTCAAACATCATATAAATGTCTTTTGTAGTATATAATCTTTTTCTCCATTCTCATCTGTTATGTATTTCAAAATTAGAGATATGATTTTTCCTTACACTTTGGAAATATGATTTTATAGAAAGCTGGTATTTTAACATCTTGTTTATGGCCAGTCACCCTGATGGCCATATTGTAGGTTGTATGCCAGGAGACTATCTCCTTCCATTTCTAGAATGTCAAAAAGCTCATTAAGTGCTTCTGCACATTTTGAGGAAATTGAAGTGACCAAAAATTTCATTGTGAAACCTCAATGTCACAAAATCACTGTGCATGATTATTGTGTAAAGTTGTGTAGGACATTCAGTGAATAAGAGCTGTTTATTTTCTTCTGTAAAAATATTCGTAGTTTGAATAGTATTTTCCAAAATTTACATTTTACATGATCAACTATGGAGATAGATTAGTAAAATCTTTATATTTGAAGAATATGCTAATTCTTTTGTAGCTTTTAAAGTTCCATTAAAATCTTCATAGAAATCAAGCTAACTTGAAACTCCATTTTTCAAATTAAAGTGCCTAAGAGCTAGAAGAAACATTATTATTATTTTTTACCTTGATTGAACACTTCATTTCATATACTGTTGAAAGCCTGATCATTAGGAAGAGCTGACACAATCAGCTCTAAACATTGGTTATGATATCCCCTACCTTTCTTTTTTTTTTCTAAGCCTCAGGGCATTTCGGTTGCAACCTCAGAATCAGAAAAAAGCATTTGTACTCATGTGCATAGAATATTCAAGGTACCTAGATAATAATGCATGTTTATTTTTATGGTTAATCCAGCTAATTCAAAGACCACTATTTTCAACAGAGAATTGGTGTCTTTTGCAGGGAGGTAATTTTTTAAAATTGATTTACAAAACCTTACCTGTATCATACTAGACTTGAGAGATTTGGTATCCACAGCTACATTCACATCATCTATCCCATGCTTTCCCGCAAATTCATTGTGCATATTTTGCAAGATGCTCAGATTTGGTTTTCTGCCTTATCTAGTTTCTTGTGTCTTTTTATTAGTGTATTATAATTATACATAATAGTGGTATTGCAGTTGTGTAGCCCTTCTTTTTCAGTATTGTCATGTGAGCTTTAGTAATATTGTTACTCATTTTCATCATTGAATTATTAGGAAACACAGTCACAGTAGTCACAATATAAAACTAAAATAGCACAATTTTGAATGAAAACACAAAGTTAATTAACAGGCAGAGTCAAAGAGGAGCTCAGTATCATAATACATTTAATTTGCATACTTACATCACACAGAACAATGCAGCCATAAATGTTATTGGGAACCACAAATCATGAAAACCAACACTGCATCCGTTCACTAAAAATGGTGTTCAGATGATTTTTTAGATTGCCATTTGGATTTTATATTTTTCATCCTTCTGCACTTGTCTTTGAAATCTGGGACTTTTCTTATCTCGAAGAGGAGCTTTATCAGAATGCAAAAATTTAGTGTTGTAACTAGGACTATATGGAGCAAACCCGGCCAGTTGGCTATTCTACTGCTAATCATATCTCTACTGCATACTAGGTGAATGATGTGGGGTAAATTATTTAGTCTCTGAACTTCAGTTTTTTGTACTCTGTAGATGTGTATGGTAACAGTATCATATCATATTGTTTTGTAACCTTAACATTAGTACCCTAATACATAAGACCTTCTGATAAAATCTGATATTTTAAAAGTTATATCTTAACTATTATTAGTAATTTTATTTAACACAGAAATACTAAGAATGAAATTTTCCATCTGTCTATATTCATGTAACGCTTTTACCATACCCCAGACATTCCTAAAACTTTCTCCACTACTACATGATGGTTTTATTTTCTGAAAAATTTCCAATTGATCACCAATTGCTTCATGTTTAATCAAATTTAATCTTTTTTTTTTCCTTTTTTCACTTTTGTCTGAGTTAAACTCTGAGCTACTATGAAGTACTTAGTTCCCATATGTTTTTACTAGTTCCCTGTTTTCATTGTTAGGAAAGTTGTGAATACGGTTCACCACATAAGGTCGAAAATTTTTTTTTTCTAATTTACAGGAAAAAAGTCTCAAATACATTAGAGCGTGTTTTATTACATTTCTGTACCTAAAGAGATTATGCTGAGTAAGTTCTATTGAATCCAAAGGATTCAAAGGACAGTTGGGGGTTAGGAATGTTTTGTACGTTCTTACTTGCTAATATTCCTTTTTTTAGTAAAGATTGTTTTGATTAATTAACTATTTAAAACTAGACCTCTATGGATAGAAGTTAGATATTTAGGGCTTTGCAAGAAACCTAAGAAGAAAAAAGTAATTGACTGTCATAGAGACTTACTTAACTTTGCTCCATCACCTTGGCACCCTGCTATGTTGGGAGACCCTGAATTCTAAAGTTTGAGGAAGTTACTTTGTGTGGAGGGAAACTACCACAGAATGGACTGAGACTTTTGAATCTTAGGATAACAGACAAAAATGAAATAATGGCCAGACCAAGGAATGTGGCAGAAATGGAGCTCACAGGACTCTTTTATCATAGCCCAAAATGGCAGTGTCATGAAGTATAGAAGCAACTTTTTCTTGTTTCTTAGCTCCATTATCTGCTTTATTCTGTTATTAGACATAGTGATTCTGAATACTTACTTTCCATCTACGTATAACAGGCTTCATTCATTTAAACCCCTTCAAGGATCAAATTTCCTGATCTCCTTAAGCCATTCAATATGAATATAAATCCAATGAATATCCTCTTTCTTTTAGATCTTCCCACTAAATAAATGGTACACATATGTGACTATTCATAAGAATTAACTGGGGATTTTTATAAAAATGCATACTTTTATGAACTCAACTTGTAAATTCTGATAAAGAATGTATGCAATATAGGAATTGTATATTTCATATACAAAAACAATCCTTAAGTAATTCAAAATTCAATTGAGACACCATTTCTCCAAGTGTAGAGCTTAATTTTTTAATGGAGTATTCCCCAGAGGGAGCTGTATGAAAATTAATTTTAAAAAGTAATATAAGTTAGAAAACCAAACTTTCTCCTTGGAATGCTTGGCCAAAATTAAATGGATCTGCTTCAGATATTAATATCCTGAAATGTATTTGCTAAGAAAGCAGCAAATGCTATTGAATTGACATTCTTAAATATGCAAGTGACTCACACCTCAGAGGAAAGATGAGATGCTCTATTTGTGAAAGAGAAAATTTTATTTATTGTGGGTATGGAGGATATTTTGTACATTATTAAGATCATGTTTCTGGAATCTAGGCACATATGAAATTTTATAATTGGTTATGATGATTATAACCTTTTTTTCCTCTGTTGTGTTTCTCCAGCACAGTGATGCAGTCCATGACCTTCTTCTGGATGTGATTACATGGGTTGGAATTTTGCTGTCTCTTGTTTGTCTCCTGATTTGCATCTTCACATTTTGCTTTTTCCGCGGGCTCCAGAGTGACCGTAACACCATACACAAGAACCTCTGCATTAGCCTCTTTGTAGCAGAGCTGCTCTTCCTCATTGGAATCAACCGAACTGACCAACCAGTAAGCCACCTCCATTGACATAAGTAAAGAATTCCTCCACTTCCAGCTTTCTCATATTGCCAGTACTGAACATAATTATGATTGAAAGTATGTTTTCTTTTAGTTGATAGATAGTAATTTTCAGTTGTTACTCAAGTTTTTCATTTTTCGTTTTGTTGTCATAAAAAATCAGTAAATATTGTGGGTGAGATGCACATTTCTTTTATTTATTTGTTTATTTATTTATTAGAGCAAGTTTTGATTTGAGTAAAACATACAGAGATTATCCAGTTATCCTTGGCCTCCACATATGTAGTCTCCTCCATTATCAGTATCCTCCACCCAGCTGATACAATTATGACAGTTGATGAACCCATACTGACATATCATTATTATTGAAAGTCCATAGTTCATAATTTACATTAGGATTTACTGTGTTTGTGTATTTTATGGGTTTGGACAATTGTACACATATGTCTATATATGACCCTTATAATATCATACAGAGTATTTCCCTGTACCTGAAAATTTTCTCTGCTTCTCATAATCATCCCTCCTTCCCTGCGAAGCCCTGGTAACCACTGATTATTTTTACTGTCTCCACAGTTTTGCCTTTTCTGAAATGTTATACAATTGGAATCATACAATTTGTAGCATTTTCATATTGACTTCTTTCACTTGGCAATATATATTGAAGTGTTCCCCATATCTCTTGGAGACGTGATGGTCATTTCTTTGTAGTACTGAATAGCAGTTCATTGTATAATGTACCACTTTATTTAACCATTCACCTCCTAATAGACATCTTGGTTGCTTCCATGTTTGGGTAATTATGAATAAAGATACTGTAAACATCTCATATGCAAGTTTTTGTACAAACATAAGTTTTTACTTCAGGTGAATACCAAGGAGTGCAAATACTGGATCATATGGTAAGAATATGTTTAGTTCTTGGAGAAACTGCCAAACTATCTTCAGAAATGGCCACACTATTCTGAATGAGATCTACATTACTTCTGAAATTTTCTTTCATAAACTTATCTTTCTGAAGAGCTGCATATCTTCATTATCTTTTTCTTAATTTTTAAAATTGTAGCACTGAATCTTGGGGAAAGTTTAATAAGATTATTTAGAGACTGGAGAAATATCTTTTCAAACAGATAAAATCTTTTCAAACAGATATAATTATTATTTTTTGAGGTTTATAACCTTGAAAAGATAGCCAACATTATCTTACAATCTGCATCTCAAAAATATTTTTTCTAAATGACATATTTTGGCAAATAGTACAAACTATATAGGTCATTTTTAGAATACATATCCTCTTCCCAAATTTTGTTTGGTACTTTTTATTTCCTTGTGTTCTGTTCACCTCTTTAAATGCCAACTTCATTCTTGAATATTCCCTACAGTTTTTCATTACTGAGGGAAGGAAGGAAGGAAGGAAGGAAGGAAGGAAGGAAGGAAGGAAGGAAGAAAGGAAGGAAAGAAGAAAGGAAGAAAGGAACGAAGGAAGGAAGGGAGGGAGGGAGGGAGGAAGGGGAGAGAAAAAAAAGAATAGGACTAGCCAACTCTTTTTGGTAAAACCAAACAAACATATAAACAATAGACAACATCTAACATTATACAGATTTTGGGCCCACTTAAAATTTTTTGAAGCCCTTTCCGTTTAAAATTGGTAATTATGATGCTAGTTTGTTTTCATGAGGCCCTAAAACTACAACGGAAAAGAAAACTTATTCTTTAGAAGACCTTTGAGTATAATGAATAATTCATTCACGTAATGCTGTTCTTTAGTATGTGCCCATATACATGGAGTACTTTATAATAAAAAATGCAGTTGGGTTCATATCTGTGATTACGCATTCGTGATTCATGACTGAAAAGGATACAATTATGGCGAATATATTTTAAGTGGTTATCATATATTTATATGGCAGTTTTGCCCATAAATGTATATATGTATGAATAAGCAATCAAAGTACACATTGCTTTCCCCAAAATGTAAAGCCCTACCATAACCAAAATTAATAGCTATGTTCTAACTCTAAAAGGCAATAAATGAAAAATTTATTATTTTTCAAGAAGAGATCATTTTATTCTTTTGTTAACCTGCATTTCAAATACTATGTGATTTATTTTCATTTAGAAATCTTCTTTTTATTTTTGCTTCCTGATGTTACATATGGTATGATGAGCTTCACTAAATATTGTATACTACACAAAAGTGATTTCTGACAAGTAACATAAACAAGAGTGATTGACATGAAAAAACCTGGGTATAGTGAAGCTCAGCCCAACTTACCTTTCCTATTATTGCTGATTAGGTGTCCTCTTCTGCATCCTATTTAGGACTTGAGACCTGATTTCTCTCTCATCCCCAAGGCATTTGACTCCCTCACATCTCCTTAGTGTCATCTTTCTAATCCAGTGACAGTAATCCACCTTTTATCACATTTTTTATCCCCCCCAACCCTCACCACCTTTTTGTTCTAGGGATTAACCCAGGGGCACCTAACCACTGACCACATGCCCAGTCTTTTTTATTTTTTACTTTGAAACAGAGTCTCACCAACTTGCTAAGACTGACCTTGAACATGTGATCCTCCTACCTCAGCCTCTCAAGTCGCTGGGATTAATTACAGGTGTGCGCTACCATGCCCGCTTGTCACATTTCCTAAGGATCATACTTACCAATAAATTAATCCTGTTCTTAAGATTGTCTGTAAGATGTTGATGTTTGCTAGTAGGAGCTATGGAATTTAGTCAGTACTTCCTGTAGAAAGCAAGAATTCAAAGCAACGAGAATTTCAGGAGCTGAAGTGAGAATGGAAAATTAATAGATGGTCAGCAGAAACTCATAGTACCTTATGTAGAAATGCCAGATGAGGTGGCACATGTCTATAATCCCAGCTACTCAAGATGCTGAGGCAACAAGACCCCAAGTTCAAGGTCACCCTGGGCAATTTACTGATACTCTGTCTCAAAAATTGAAAAAATAAGACAAGGGCTGGAGATGTAGCTTAGTGGTAGAACAACCCTTGCTTCAATCCCTGGTACAAATAAATAAATAAATACATAAATAAATATACAAAAAATGGATTTCAGGAATTTTTTTTTCTCCTGTTCTTATGTGTGTGCTAATATTAATTAATTAATTAATAAGTTAATTAATTAAAACTGTTGCTTTATTTGGCTAAGTTTGTTTAGACTGATATTTAGTACAAAGATAAAAATATCCGAGGAAAGAAGCAAGGCAGAGAAGCAATAAAGAAGCCATTACTAATAATAATCTCATCATAAAAGATTATTATTAATTATATTGTTTAACTTTATTTATTCCCCTTGGCTTTCCTGTTTCTCTCTCCTTTACAGCTGAAGAACTTAGAGCTGGGGATGTTGCTCAGTGTACAGTTCTTGCCTAGCATGTGTAAGACCCTGGGTTAAATTGCTAGCCTCAAACAAAAAAACTGACTTACTATATATTAGTACACACATAACTGACCAGGAAAAAAAACTAACTGAAATCCATTTTTAAAATCTTTAGACTAAGCTCAGTAGTAATTATCCACAGTCTCTTAGAATTTTTTTTCTAAGTGTCATAATTTTTCCTTATTCTAACGCTGTTGCCATCCTTAAACCATTATAAATATTAAGTACAAACTTCAAACACAGACCATACTTAATTCGTGTTTGACATTTGTATTATAAAGATCTCCTCTGGATTATTCTTCCACAGGTCTATCGTACTACTGTGGTGTTGATAAATAGTCATCTCAGTGTTACGCCCTTGACACACACTGACGTGGCAGGTATTTGACTGACTCTGCTCCTCTTCCCAGATTGCCTGTGCGGTTTTCGCTGCCCTCTTACATTTCTTCTTCCTGGCTGCCTTCACCTGGATGTTCTTGGAGGGCGTGCAGCTCTACATCATGCTGGTGGAGGTGTTTGAGAGTGAGCACTCACGGAGGAAGTACTTCTACCTGGTGGGTTATGGGATGCCCGCGCTCATTGTGGCAGTGTCGGCGGCTGTGGACTACAGGAGTTACGGGACAGACAAAGTGTGAGTTGATGGCTTTCTCTCTCTCTTTTCTCCTCTCTTTTAAATCTAGTTGAAATAAAAGCATTGGATTCTCTGTCTTTGTATTTACCTTAAAATTAAAGGAAGGAACTGGAAAAGCAAATGTATATAATTTCAATGTATGGCTACGTTTTTGTTGTGAGAAAGAAAAAAAATGGCTTGAGACTCAGTTTGACGCTGTTTTAAAATAGCATATGTTTTCTACATCCTAACCCCAAATAATGATGAGGATGATAATTTTGTTGTTTTTCAGAGCCTTGAGACATTTTTCCAATTAAGAGCTAGCTATTTGAAAAGCTGTGGGTTATCAGAGGGCAGTGCAGTTCCTGACGCTGGTGACTCTTTTTCTCCCTATCATGTCACTCCTAATCACTAGAAAACTTTTTAGATCATTCACAGAATTATAAGAGCAAGAACAGGTTGTGTTTTTCCTTTTCTTTCCTCTTGAGTTTTGGGGTGTAGTGATGTATTTTGTTTTCCATGTAACTAAATTAGTGAGACCAAAAAATAGAGATGTCGAGTTACTGAAAAAGTTTGGTTAAAAAAGCTTCTGTAATCCACACAACTGTTAAGATCCAAGGTGAGTGAGGCTTTCAGTAGAAGAGAATGAAAGACCAAAAGAGATTACTGATGAATATCCACACTTGGGACATAGACCAAGGAGAGAACAGAAAAGTAGAGAAAGAGAAGAGATAAGCAACACCTCAGAAAGAGAACCTGGCTTTGAGGGTCAAAGAAAGTGAAAAGAAAGTTTCAAGATGATGGTTCAAAACAAGTGATGATTTGTCAGAGATAGTTCAAGTAGAATAAGCACAAAGGAAAAATCATTTGACCTCTGAAACAACTGTTTTTGAGAAAGTGCCAGAAACAGGAGCCAAATTAGAAGGTGTGAGGAGATAAGTTAGTCACAAGAAAGCAGTCTTGAAGTATTATCCATATACTGCAGTAATTTGATTGAAAAATAGTGAAACCATTAGCTTATGCAATTATAATAATGAAGAATTTTAGAAGATGAAGTCTTAAGCATGAATATAAGGTGAGAAGAATCAAACTGATAGGAGATTAACAGAGAGAAAAATGCCTTGACCTTTATTTGTATTCAGTATGTATAGGCTGAATGTAAGGGAAAGGTCTTGGGGGAATTACAAAAGACTAAGCATAAGATTAGGAAGACTTTAATTTAATACTGAATGTGGCTTTAAAATTCACCAAGTAGGAGAGTGTGGTGGTGGTACATGCCTGTAATCCCAGCACCTGGGAGGCTGAGGCAGGAGGGTCAGTCGCATGCTCAAGGTCAGCCTCAGCAATTTAACATGACCTCTTCTCAAATAAAATAAAGGTTGAAAATGTAGCTCAGTGGTAGAGTGCTTGTCTAGCATGCGCAATGCCCTGAGCCAAATCCCCAGCACTGCCCAAAAGCTTCAAAAATAAATAAATAAAATTCACCAAGTTCATGTTATTAATTTTGCAGATGAGAAAATCAAGGACCAAAAAATCAATTGCCTTGCCGTGGTTATAGAGCTTAGATAATGGCAGACAAGTGATAATCTAAGTCAGGTTTATTTTAAATGAAGTACTTTTTTCCAAATGATAAAGTAAATTTTGAAGCAGAGAGAAAGTAAATTTTGAATGTTTCCATCAAGTAGACAGTGAGGACTTCTGTTGAGTGAATAGGTGAGGTCACATTGAAAGGACAGATTTGAAAGTCTCTGAAGTGAGCACTATGGAAAAATGTGTTCAGGAGCCAATTAGAGTTTAATAAAAAGATTTCCAGCAGCATTGAAGGCTCAGATGAGGTTTGGTAACATCAATTTTTACAGAAGTTAATAAGCCAAATTTCATAACTTTCCACCAACAATCAGCAGCCTGAACATGATGGCAATAAATCAGCTTGCTTCCCAGAAATGAGGTATACATAAAGAGGTAATAGCAAGGAGGGGATGCTAGAATTTGGAGGAGCATAGTAAAAATAGCATTTGTGTTGGTACATAGACAACAATACAATTAAAAGAAGATCATCTAAATTTTGTTGAGATTTTTTTTTCCCCACTAGAGTACAGCAACGGTCTATATGATGCCATTTGTCTAAATGCAATTAATAACAAGTATTTTTTAATCTGATTGTGAATTTTAGTTAAATCTCAGTTTATTCTGTGAATCCGAGTAATAGCTGTGAAAAGAAACTAAGATTAGAAATCATCTCTAAAGATATCTTAGGGGACAGGTATTAGATTGATCAACGATTAAAACAAATAATTTCTTTATTAATATAATTCACACATCATAAAGCTTCTTTAATGCTTTCACTTCCTTTGTTTTTGTCATGTGTCTAGTGTTATGCATTAATCATTACTAATTTTATAATATTTTTATTAAAGTGATTACAAACCCACATAAGCAATTACTCTTCCTGAATCTCAGGATTTTACATTTTGATTAACGTATTCTCCCTCTAAGAAATTAACCTTACACTATTTCAAATATTGTTTTTTTAAAAATAATTTTTAGATGTTGATAGACTTTTATTTTATTCATCTATTTATACATAGTGCTGAGAATTGAATCCAGTGCCTCACACATGCTCTACCACTGAGTCACAACCCTAGCCCCTCAAATATTATTTTTAAGCACTTCAGTTTTGTTCTCTGGAAGGTCCTGATTTGCTTTTGTTTTTGTTTAATATTGATTTTATTTTCTTTTTAGGCATATTTTCCTGTTACTGAGCTGACTCAACTTGTTTGCTTGGTGTTTTAGTCATTCATTTTGAGACAGATGTCATATTTCTGGATAGTAGAAATCTGTCTTTTCTTGGAATCAATAATATACAGTCTCTTGTGACTTTGTTAAAGTTTTAGCCATCATGGCTTTAATTTCCTGCACCATAACTGGAAGGTCTCACTTACTGACATTATTATTATTACTGTGTGGGAATAGAGGCTAATTTATTTCCCAGGCACCAATTTAAGCAAACTTTAATAGTTCAGTTTTACAATTATGATTTTTCCCAACCCCCCCAAAAAAGCAAAACATATACTGAGAAAAGAGAAAATAAATGAAAGTGAGAAAAGAATAGGGAAAATTTTATTAAAATTCTATCACGAATAGACAGTTGTATCTTTTAAATAAATTGTCTATAGGAAGACATTTAAAATTATGGAAAAAAATGTTTAACTCTAGTTTTTGTAGTTCATCCAACCCAACTTCTGCACAGTACTCTTTTGCTTATTGAAGAAGCAGGTATTGAGAAAACTGTTATTCAGTCTGTTGTTTGCTTAAAAAGCTGAAATGAATTTAACCTGTTCCCATCAGGGTTTAATCATGTATTTTTAAAAAAATAAATAAGCAATGAATTTCTATACAACATGCAGGATTTCTACATATCAAAATATATATCTTGGTCCTTATTATATTATCTTTCTTTGTTAGTTCACTTTCTGCTACTGTTGTTTCTTGCTTTTATTTTATTCCGGATGGTCTCTCCCAGGCCCTACTCACCACATGACTCCTCATTCATGTAATGGCTGTTGCAAGTTTGTGTGAGTTTGTTTATTTGCTAGTGCTTCCTTCCTGTGTACTCCATTGAAATTTTTTAAAGTCTAATATAAACTGGCCTTAGCCAGAATTTAGAGAAATATTGTTAGCTATTTTCCATAAAATTTTATAAAGTTTAATATAGTTGATTTTTGTCTTAGAAGTCTTTGTCATTAATTTTTGAGATTAGCATGATTCTTAAATTTTTACTAATCAATCTCACCCACGTAGAGTACACCTACAATAAAACCATTTAATATATATTACAATCATCCACGTAATAGACATTTCTTCTTTTTCTCCCCCGTTTGTTATTATACTGACACTGAAATTTTATGTTGGAAATCTTTAACAAGAATAATAATTGCTTGCATTTCTAAAAAGTAAATAATCATATCAATGGAAGGAGTTGCAGTTAGAGATAAAATGGTTTTTGTAGGTTAAATAGATGCTATTTTGAGACAGAGGTAACTATTGTATTTTGTCTGTTTGATGGATTATGATGAGTTTTTCTATGAAATGTTATTAGGGCTGTTGAATTTATTATTATGTACAGAACACATACTCACACACAAAGCATACCTAATTTGATTTTGAGATGTTGCTTGTTTTGCCATCAATTTGCAATGCTTATAAAGAGTCATTATTTTTTGATGTTTGTTTAACAAAATCTTTTTATCTGACTGACATATACTCAAAGATGTACTTAGAATAACATTTGGACACAATAATCTGACATTTTAAAAAATCCATTTAAAGAATCAAATGCAAAATGTCTTTTTTTATTTTTTAAAATAACACTGCTGAAACTAAATTGCATTGTTAATAATGGGTATTTATTTTCATTTTTCTCTGTTTTCATTCTTCTCTTGATCTCTCATACTTTTATTTATGGGGCTATTCAGTGAAGTCATTCAATAGGGTACTATCAGAAGATAATTATAGCAAAGATTGACACTGGCATAACAATATTTCAAACTGGATTGTTTTGGAAATACTTTGGTATCATGTCTTAAACTAACTAGATCATTTTAATTTTAGTTATTTCAGTATTACCAAAATATAAATTCTTTGAACATTAACGTTTTTATTTAAAGAATAAAATATCAAGAGGTTATAGCACCTTCCTCCCAATCTCATGTATACAACTGAAAAAGCAGTATATATTATCATGAGTTGTTTGGAGAAAAGGATAAGAAATATGTATTATAAGTGGGAAGAGTGCAGGGCAGGCGTTAAACCCCAGAGAATTGTCTAAGAGAAAATCTGAACTAGAAAATTGGTAAGATGTTTCTAAAAGTGTGGATTAAGCCATAAAAATTTATAATCAACCAAAATACTTTTAGTAGTAAAAGAATAGCCAAGCTCTTAAAAAGAATTCAAATGAAATTTTATGATATGAAAATTGTTATAAATCATCTGCTACATCTTATATTTGTCTCCCTTCTCATTAACTTGAGAAGTTCTAAAAGGGGTAGTCTTTGTTAGTTATGAGCCCTAAATATCTTTATTTTCATTTCTTCATCTAACCACTATAAGCATTTGTTTAGAAAAATGATTGTTGATTTTAAAAAATACTTGATCACTAATATTCAAGATGGAGAGTAGACAAAAAACATTAAACAATACAGATAATGAAAATGAATTTTTCAAAGACATATTATCCAATATGGATATGGACAGCATATATGCATGGTTATATATTATTTTATTAAAATCCATGAGCACGTTTTCTGTTCATGTGTATTAGAGACTGGGGTTTATTTAGGTCATCATTTTATTACTCAGGGATCCTATCATTGGACATAGAATTATCACAATATGTAAGATTTTGGGGTTGAACATAAATTTTTCTATTAAGGAATTAGCCATACCAGAACTGTATTTGATATCAACAAGACTACGTTTCTGTTATTTTAGAAGTGTAATAAAATGTTGAACCTAAAGTTAAATAAATGTTGGTCTTCGGTTCTTATTAGAGATAAAGAAGTATGAAAACTTCCACAGCTCTCATTTCATATCCAGAGATCACTTTACAATATGTAATGACTTCATCAACCAGTATGGCTACATTAAAAAAGATATTAACAAATGATTTTGAGGATCTGAAGGAATCAGAACTGTCACATATTGCTTGTGGCAATATTAAATGGTCACCTAGCTACTAGAGAATACAGTTTTATAGATCTTTAGAATGTGAAACAGCTGCCATTTGGCCCAGCAATTTCACTCCTAGATATTTACCCAAGAAAAATAAAAATATATGTCCATAATACCAGTGTTCATAGCAGTGTTATGTTAGCCAACAATGAAAACACCCAATGTTCATCAACTGATGACAAGATAAATAAAAAGGGACATATTTATATGATGGAATATTATTTGACAATAAAAGTAAAGTAGTAATATATGGTAAAAACGGATAAACTTTAAAAATATTATTTTAAATGAAAAAAGTCAATCACAAAAGATTACCTATAGCCAGTTCCCATTTGTATTAAATGTTCAGAATAAGCAAATTCTTAAAGACAGGAAGTGCACTCTTTGCTACATGGTGGGAAAAGAATGGGGGTGTTATGCAGGACAAGAGTGAGGCAGATGACAAGGAATGATTTGATATTTTCAGAGTTTCATTGGTGCAATAAAAGTGTGAAATAAGGCTATTCTCATAGCTTTGCAACTCTTAAGTATATTAAAAATAATTGCATTGTATACTTCAAATGAGTGATTTATGTATATAAATTATATTGCTGTAAAGTTGTTTAATAATAGTAAATTAACAATGGGTAATATTTTATAATCTACATGTATATTTATATTTAGAAACATCTGATATTTTTGTTTAAGACATTTTAATAATCTGTACATTATATATAGCACACAAATTTCTCATGCATATTTATTTTATCATTAAAACTATAGCTTTATTTGGCTTTTTATTCTCTTAGAGAAACATCCAGTAGCCATAAGGATTTTGGAATCAGGTAGGCTAATAAAATTCAGGCTCAAGTGCATGTGGCTCCAGTCAAGCCACTTTAGTTTCCCTGAGTTTCAGTTCCTAATCTGTAAATAGGAGGTTATTATGAGTACCTCCAAGACTATTGTGATGTTTAAAACAGTGGGTGTTGTGAATCCACATGTATTTATGTATTTGTGTACATGTATATATGTATATATGTAGGAAAGTTTGTATGTATGTAAAGTGTCTGGCATGTAAAAACATTTATTATATTGCAAATAGTATCACTGGTTCTTTTTAAAAATGAAGAAATATATATTTTATGAGTAGCAGCATTGTTTTTAATTATAAAATAAGTTATATTAAAAAGCATCTATTTTAGAGCAATAATTGCAATTTTTATAACACTTTCTATTAACTTATACAAGATGGGATCCTTGGAAATACTCTAACATTTAATATTAACAGTATATCAAATAGTAATGTTCTTACCTTTGCAGTTCCTCATAAGAATGTAATATGTGTTTTGTTGGAGAAATAGTGAAACCCTTTTTAAAAATAATAATATGTTGAGGATATAAAGACAATACAACCTGTATCTGACATGTCAGAATTAGCTTTTAGTTTTAAGATCTAAAACTGACTGAATTTAAGTCTTAGCCTTGACTAACACTGACCAAACGCCACTTCTGTATCTCTCCAACATTTTTTTTTCAATTCATGCAATATGCTTGCTCACAAACCATTTTACAATTAGATGCATGAGGGTGCTGTGATCAAAATGACATTAAATAAAAAATTCTTAACAAACACACTGTTCAATAAGATTAGGACTAGATTCATTATGCTTGAAGTGTATATATCAATCCCGTCTCCCCTTCTCTTCCTTCTTTCTTGCCCTGTTTCTCTTTCCTCCTTCCTGGACTCTCCCAACCTTGTCAGATAGATAGATAAAGTACAAATATTTGCATGTTACAGGGAAAAAGAGATTATATAGCTTACAAACTGTCATAAACAGCCTGATGTGATTAAGCCTTGTAAATGTCATGGTCCAATAGCAGCCAAAGATTGTTTATTGGTTATATTTAAGATTCACCATGGATAGTTTAGTCTGTGGTTTATCATCATGTAGAAAATCAAGAAACACCATTGCTAATTTACATTATTTCAAAAAACTTTGGTTAATAGTCAGATGTCTGCTATGACAAGAGTGAATTAAACTAACAACAAAACAGTGTCCCAAAGCATCTTAATGGCACTACATTGCTGACTTTGAATAAGGATCTACACTCTGGTAGTATTATGGATATCTGAAAACATTGAAAATATATGTTTTAGGTGACATGTATGTCAGGTAGTTGACCTTATAATTTTTCTAAATACAGAAGCATGCTTTTTAAAATGACTGATGATAATGAAATGATGAGTGGATTAGGAGCTAGAAGAGAATAAACCTTAGAAGTATGATTTTCTGTTATCCTATTCTCAGAAGGAACTTTATCCTGTTTTGAGAAATTAATTTGTTTTTCTCTTTTCTGAGTAAACATGAAGGGATATTTATTGGATATGTAATTGACTTTTTAAATGGGAAAATGATACTGACAACACATTAATGATTAATTTTTACAGTGCTTCTCACATTTTGGAATAGAACAATTCTGGAAAGGAATGGCATTCTAGGGGCTGGGATTGTGGCTCAGTGGGAGAGCACTTGCCTGGCATGTGCAGTGTACTTGGTTCAATTCTCAGCACCGCATAAAAATAAGTAAAATAAAGATCCATTGACAAATAAAAAATTTATTTTTTAAAAAAATGGCAATCTATCCTTATGGCTTAGCACTCGTTGTTTAGGTTGTTGAGACCAAGATCCTTATTGATTCATTAGTCTGCATTATATAAATAACAACATGTTGCTTTTAGTATTTGAAAAAATGCTGTAGAAAGAATTTAAATAACATAAATGAATTGTATAAATGAAACAAAAGACAAGTCAAGGTCTATATTATATGACAAGTGCTCTTTTGAATTCTAAAAATACTTGACATTGAAAGAATTTTAGTATTCAAGTAAAGATATACATACCATGGTTTAGAATGTACTTGTTTTTTCAATGTCAGGGCATATCTTTTGTTACAGTCCTTAAACAAACAGAAGATGTATGGATCACATATATTATGACTGTATTTCATTTTTAAAAGAGAAATTGAGATATTTTTTAAAATAAACAAGAACATCCTATCAAAATTACTAATTTCACAAGTTCAATGTTATCTGGCAAATACATTTTTCAAATAAACCACAGTAGTTTTCAATAGCAGGACTACTTGGTCATTTGTAAGCAGAATTTTGTTATTTTTGGTGTGATAAATTGTTTCTCTAGTTTTGTCTCACTAATCTGACCTGGTCTTCCCTTAACCAGTAGTTTTGAATTGTGTTCAAATGATACCGAGTGGCCAGATTTATAGAATACTAGGAGGTTGGAAATACATGTCCTGGCATGTACGTTTGTGTATATATGTATCTCCCACATAGTACCCATCTTCACATTAAAGCCAAGGTGAATCATCTCAATATTGGCAGAAAGAACTGGGGCAGGAATTGTGCAAATTATTAAGGTAGGTAATGGGAAAAAGACGAAATACAGAAAGCTTTGAGGAAGCCAGCATGGGGCCAAAAACAACAGCAGGTGTGACCATATGGCAATCAAATTAGAAAATGCATTCTTGCCACACAGCCTTCCAGAACATAGTAAAGCCCAGACAGCCCTCATGGAGGGATGATTTACTCAGTACATTTTAAGTATTTAATATTGCCTGTCTCACTGTTGAATTCTGAAGGGAATTTAAATGTATTATACCAAATACATATTGAAGGATTTTCTTAAAGAATAAAATAATTTCTAATTTCACTTTCATATTTAGAGGAGATCATTATGCTGAAAACACATTTCCAAATAGAGCATTTGCTAAGCTGGGATTGTTTTCAAACAAAGATTTGTAAGGCCATAATTTAATAGCATTATTTTATTTAAACATAATTTTGAGTGATATTAAAATTTTTGAATTCTGTACATCATTAATGTAATTAAAGTTATTTGCAAATATCCTTAGCCTGTGAAATAACATTGTTCAGATCTTGAAGCACATTTTTCTATAAAAAGGCTTTACTAAAAATATATTTCATTTCTCAGATTGTCTCTCCAAACCTCATTTGACCTACAAGCAAGGGCTATGCTATTAGCATTCATTCTTAAATCTATTATTAGTATTGTATCATGTTGCTGTAATTTCAGGAACATCCTTTTGTTGACAGTGTGTGTATAGTGCGTGTGTTTGATCTAATTTGAGAAAATTCCCCTACTCTTGTTTATTTTTATTTTGTGAGATCCATGAAAAATATCCTTTGTCACTCCAACACATACACATACCCTTTTATTAGGGTGGTAGAGTGTAATATACCCTTAGGAGTACACGGTAGAATGAAGACAATGATCATAATTCATACAGTTTGTTTCAGCTTACAGGCAGCACCACACATCTATTTCCTATGACCAACATTTTTGGATACCACCACAATAAAAGTTTAACTAATTATTCAAACAAATGAATGTTGAATAACTCAGTTATTGATTGCATCACTAAATGCATTTTCTCAAGCACGATTGTCATTTTTATTTAGAATAAAATAAATTATCTTGTTTATGTAAAACCTATGAACTGGTAGTCTCTTAATGGAATGCCAGTTGTGCTTCTGTTGAAATTAGTTTACATGATTTTAACTTAATAGAAGAAGGCAAGATGTTTTGAAATTGATTTTTTATGGGGTTTTTCTTTGTCTTGTTTTTGCTTAAAACCTGGCTTTTAACCTTTTCTTAAAAAATTTAAAAGTTGCAGAGAAGTAAAAAAAAAAAAAAAAAACAGAATAAAGATCACTGACCCTATCATTCAGATGTTAGATTGTTGGAGGTTTGGCATATTTACTTTAGTAGAGAAGAGACATACATATGATAATGCCTATTTGACTCACTTCTAATCCTCTCTACTCTCACATGAGCTTTGACGACTAACATGATTTTGACTGATTTTTTTCTTTCCATTAAAATATTGCATAAATATGTATCTATCAAAAATATAAAGTATTAGTGGTAGTATTAATATGTATCGTGTATGTATACACAGGTGTGCGTATATGTGTGTGCATATATATATATTTATTTATTTAATACATGCATACATGCTGTAGATATTTCACCTTACTTTTACACTCAATTTTCTTTTCTTTTCTTTTTGGTATTTTTGGGGATTGAACCCAGAGCCTAGTGCATGCTAGACAAGTATTCTGCCACTGAGCTATACCCCCAATCACCTCATTCAACATTTAAAATTCATTCTGTTGACATGTATATCACTTCTTTGTTAAACCTGTTTTATTATAACATTTCCTCATAGAAATAGGAAATATTTTATCAATTCATTTGTAGGTAGGTATGTATAGATTCCTTTCTTAATAGCTTTTCTGGTATTCTATTATTCCTTAGGTTTAAGTAACCTTTATATAATCGCAGGAATGTTTAAGTTTTTAGAATTTGAAGGTTTAGAGCACATAGCAAAACACTCTTATTGACTACTGGAAATGTTTTCTTTTTAATTATGCCTCAATATAGCAAAATGGCAAATAATTTAAGATATTATTTTTAACATCAAATATAATTTGTTCAAATTTTACATTAATCTTTCTTATAACTAGTCACTTCCACTTTGTCTTCCTGTCATCCTGAAGAATGAAAATGTAATTTCCCAGAGGCTTTAAGAATTGGAGGAGTATTAAATGTGGCTGAAATTAAGTGATTAATAATTTACTTTTAGGCCATGAATCAACTTCATGGGATGCTAAGGATCATTTGCAACCCCAGAAGTATGGGCAGTAACAATGCACTTTTTAAGACTAGAGAACTCTCAAAGGTTGACTGCCCAACCTAATTAAACTTCAATCTTCTGAAACCAAATTTATTTCTTCTTTGTACTGAATTTCCTCAGATCTTCTTGACAGGAAAATGTCACTTGGCCTGACAGCTGATAGACAGGTTATGTAGCACTGTAATTGGAGAGAAAAGGATAGCTTAAAGCTACTTGTCTTAATGGCTATGTGTATGGCTTTTTCTTTCCTTCTTTTCTTTCTTCCTTTTTTTTTTTTCTTTTTTTAAAGATTTGTATGACAGACACAAAAGGTCTTAGCAAATAGGCCCACTGCCATTTTTTCTGCTTTCTCCAGGGGTAATTATTGTACTCCATCAATAGTGCTGTCAGAAATTGGGCACATAATTCAGCATTTAAATGAACAAGCAATGTAATATTTCCTGTCTCCCAGTGGAATGCTTTGCAGCTCACATTCTTCTCTGTCACTTGCTCTCTCTTGATGTATGTCCCATACCCAGTCCTTGAATGCCTCTCTCCCTTGTGTTTCCTTGCAGATGTTGGCTTCGACTTGACACCTACTTCATTTGGAGTTTTATAGGACCAGCGACCTTGATAATTATGGTGAGAACTCCTAATTAACTATGTGTTTCCCAGGTCAAGACATAAAACTTTCACCATCCCTATACTAACTATATTTAATTTACATAGGTTAATTTGGGAAAAGCATGTACTTATTTGACCCTATATAACTCAAGCAATTAGACAGTTATTATAGTCTACTTTAATATTATAAAATAGTCAGTCAAAACCAGTGGGAAAAGAAAACAAGCATTTACAAGAGTTTATGTCACGTGTTGCTACTCAGGAGTCCAATCCACCATAACCCTTTGGTTATATAGATATTTGAAGAGTGCTAACTATAACTTTGACAACAGTTTATTTCCATTCTTCTTCTTTAGGATAATTTGAGTTGAGAATGGGCAATAATTGGAAAAGTAGGATAATATCAGACTATTCCTTCCAGTTTTGTTTTTATACACACCTTTAAATCTTCAAAATTCAAAAGGATTTTACTTAAAAATGGCACAACCAAATTAGACATGCATCCCAGAATCATGCTTCCATTTTTATTTTTAGAGGCATGATATCTTTTAGAGGCATGATTTCTTATTTATATTACTTTATATGAAATTATTGGTATCATTGTTTACAAAAATACAAAGTTGTTATTCAGTTTGGAAGTAAAATGTTAGCCTTTTGACTGAATAAAATATAGCTCTATAGTTTTTTTTTATCTGAAATCTATTAGTCCAGATGGGTTGTGGAATTCAGAATGTTTCAGACTTTGGAAAGGTAACATGGTACATATAGTGCACATCACATAACATCTCTAGTGGGAACTAGGTAGTTGCCCAAATTTAAACACATGGACCATTACAGTTCTGACTAGGTAGCACTCTGTAGACAAAGAGTAACATTTTGGCAGAAAAAAGGAAAAAAAAAACAAAAACAGAAAAAGTAAGAACAAGTAGAATAATGACTGTGGACAGCCTTTATGTCAATACAAATCAGATTTTCCTACAAGATGGAGTCAGGTTAAACTTTTTCATCATCCAGTGATTTTCTTTTCCCCCTGGTACTGGGGATTGAACCCAGAGGTACTTACCACTAAGCCACATCCCCAGCCCTTTTTTATATTTTATTTAGACTCTTGCTGAGTTAGTTAGGGTCTCGGTATGTTGCTGAGACTGGATTTAAACTCATGATCCTCCTGCCTCAGCCTTCCAAGTCTCTGGGATTATAGGCATGTGCCACTGCACCTGGTGTGAAATTTTTAAAAACTTTTACTTTTGATACTTTTTGAATTCAGAGTTAATTGATTTAAAATATTGTGGTGCTGTATTATACAATTTCAGTGGAATTTTTTACTGGAATTTCCTAGTCCCCACCAATTCTAAGTTGTAAAATATATAAACTAATCAAGTGGTGAAGGGCAATTCAATATGTGCTTTTCTGTACAGTATGCATGTACGTGATATAGGTAATTATACTGGGCTGTTTTGTTCTAACACATATATTGTCTCTGGTTTCAGTGATATAGCAATATCTCAAAGATTCCCTCTATTTAATATTTGTTACAGCATCAGAAATTAATCAGCATTTTCTGATCTTTTCATGTAATCTATTCAAATATGATCCATGTTAATTTTAGTATTTGTATTTTTATAATGTTACATTTGAAAACATATCCCTAAATAATTAATTTGGAGAATTGCTCCAAGTACAGAAATAGTAGCATACCTAGAATAATTATTGCTTTTTGTTTGTTTGGTTGGTTTTTTAAAACATACAGTGGGCTCTGAGTTACTCAAAATGTCCACGGCATCTTCCTAACAGCTGCTGATTTTGTATTTATGTGCATTTGGCATAGCAGTGTTGTGTAACTCAGTGGTATCCTGATTCTCCAAACTGGCTTCTTGCCTTTGCTAAAATACTAGGCAGTCATCTATGATCCAATTCTTTTAAAAGTGTATTGAGAGCTAATTTCCCAGAACGATTCATTTGTTACAGAGAATAGACTTGCTTTTTTTCTACTGTGGTTATGCTGCATAACATTACCTTTTGCATTCCAGCTTAATGTAATCTTCCTTGGGATTGCTTTATATAAAATGTTTCATCACACTGCCATACTGAAACCTGAATCAGGCTGTCTTGATAACATCAAGTAAGTGATTTTAATTTTTGTTTTCTATAGATGACCTTACGTTTGTACTATTATACTATCCTGCTTTTTATTGTGTTGAAATAGTATTGCAAAATGATATCAAAGGTCAGTGTATTGTCTTTCCTGTATATGACCATTTGTTGACTATTGAGATGACTTGATATACCTGAAAATAAATATAATGAAATTCTCTCTTAAAAGACACTTTTCCTCTAAGCCCTAATTTAAAGTAGGATACATTTTTGATACGTGTAGTCACTTTGTCCTGAAAACAAGCACAAAGCTTCTGGAATAGGGCCAGTTGTGGTTTTGTAGAGTAATACTGCATTGTTTACCCCGTGTTCCATATCCCCATCAGAGCAACGTGCCCAGGGCCAGATGGTGGTCCCTATAGGTACCAAAAGGGAGGATTTCACACCACAGGAGAAAACCCCTGAAATTATGAATCTGCTGTTTAAATAGGAGTGGTTATTTAGTTGCCCCCCTCTCCTGAGAGAGGGAGAAAAACCACCCAAATATAATCAGGGGAGGTTGAGTATGCCTAATCTGAAATGTTTGGGAACAGAAATGTTTCAGATTTTGAAGTTTCTCAATTTGGGGAATATTTTCATAGACTTCACTAGTTGAAAGTCCCTTACCTGAAAGTCAAAATCTGAAATTTTTTGAGCATCATGTTTAAATTTTGGAGTATTCAGATTTTGGATTTTTAAATAGGGATGTTCAACCTTTTCTTTGAAATATAAAGATATGGCTCAGTGCTTTACCCACTTTGAAATATTAATACAACCTCTTGGAAGGTAACTCTCTCCAGAAGTTTCTTTCTGTTCTGTCATCTTTTCACTTTCAAGTTTGTCCTTTACACCAAATTCCATTTTTCTCTGCTCAGAAAGTCCTAACCATGTAGAGATATGAAAATGTTGACATTAGTTTTTAACATTAGTGAGAATTTGATTTACGCAAAAAGTAGCTGATTTACATTTTCTAAGAAAAAAATAGTTGAATTTCTTGGTAAGCCAAAAACTTTATTTTCTTTGCTTAGAATTCCCAGTAAGTGAAATACGATGTTGAGATGTGCATGACTCATTTATCTTTGATATAATAAGTTCAAATTGCATTTCATATAATTTGTCTATATTGTGTGTTAATTTGAATAAACAATTTCATTGAATAAATGTCCTTTGAGAAGTTTTGGGAGACCAACTGTGACTTTCATATGCTATTAATGTTCTCCTTGAACAACTTCAGATAGCAGTTATATCACCCATTTTCCATCTTTCTACATTCAGTTCCTAACGTAGTTCCTGGCCCACATAGTAGTTCCTCAATGAACGTTTACAAAAGAGCATAACAAACAAAAGTGACAAATTTTATTGACATTAAGTAGTTAATTTGAGGAAGGAGGGAGTCATTTGTCTAAGTGAATTAAAAAGGATAGCCATAGAAGTAGAAAAATAAAAAAATCATGGAGCAATGTAGGATTTATCTACTAGGAATAATAGTCTTTGTAATTCCTAATTTGGGGTTGTTGAGACAATCATCATTATATTGTTGAATTATGTGCAATTAAACTTGCTTTCTAAGATATAGTGTTAGTTCCATACACTGTTCCTTATGACACTGAATTTAGATAAGTTAAATAGTCACATAAAGTGTATTTCCTTTTTCATGTCATACTTTTCTCAAAATGATATAAATTAGATTTTTAAAACAAGTAATTATTATTTGTTATTTTTAAGGTATCATCAGAAAGAAGTTAATAAACTTTGATATTTATATAATATCTTCTGCCAGGTTAAAAATTAGAAAATGGGTCATTCTTTGCCTTGTTCGTCAAGTATTCTTTTTGGGCAGTTTCTTAACTTTTTGTCCAATCTGGGAAAGGTAAAGACTTTAGCTTACCCTGAACTTTAGAACTTGTGCTCTGTACGGGCACATATTTTAAAGGATTAATTTGCTCATTATTCATATGTATATTTTGGGGTAATGTGGGTTGATATTATTGTTTAAAAGAGCAGTCAAATGCACAAAAGCCAATAATTCTATTTAATGGCATTAATGTCATCAAGTTTTATATTACACAGCAAAATAAAATTTTAAATGTCTAAACTACTTATTTGTTGTAACCTCTGGAACCTGTTTAACTTTACTAAGTCTTCCTTTCATCTTCAAAATAGTACAATAATGAAAGATAACTGATTATCAAATGAACAGAGGAATATAAGGAGGTTCTGATGATGCTTTTCAAAAATTTGAAAAGGAGAGAAATTGGATAGTTGTGGGAGTATAGAGAATGGTTTAGATGGAAGAAACATGAATAAGGATATACTCATGAGAAAGAAGTGTGGAAAGTTAAGCATATAAAGCAAGGGAGTAAGATAATCATTGTAGTTATAACCTGAAGAAATGTAAGGTATGTACCTAGAACCATGAAAGAGCAGTGCTATTCCAGCTGTGTTCCAGGAAGGATACTTCCACCAAACTAGGAGAACCTTTTTCCACTGAGAATGAATGAAATAAATAAAAATAGGTGTGGTTCTGATATGGTGGTAGAACAGGGTAGAACTATGACTTAAGGGATTTCTACCTACTTTCATCAATAAGGTAGAAAAGATGGTCTTCTGCAGGTGAAGGGAATTTACTGAAGAGAGATTTGAAAGACATGTCAAGAAAATATTCCTTAAGGGGCTGACTGTGACTCAGTGGTAGAGCACTTGCCTGGCACCTGTGGGGTGCTGGATTCGATCCTCAGCACCACATAAAAGTAGGTAAATAAAATAAAGGTATTGTGTCCATCTACAACTAAAAAAAAAATGTAAAAAGAAAATATTCCTTAATATTTTCCAAACTCTGAAGGGTAATCGATTTTCCTAAAATACTTTTTATTAACTATTTAAGAATAGATTAGAAAAAATTGAAAGGAAAAAACTGAGGAAATAAGTATTTAAGAATAAAAATGATGTTAAACATTAGTCAAAACATCAAATCTATACTTTTTGACATGAAAAAGTATATAAAATGCATTTGGATATGGTATGAGTGCTGTGTGAGTGTTTTAAAGATAAAAGTTTATTTTATCTGGAATTTTTTACTTTTTCTTTAGTAAATGTGAAAGGGCATAAAGTTTGTTTTCAATATTTTTGGTTTTAATTTTTAGTTTTTTAAATGTATTTTTGTAAAGTGATGGACAACATGGACCACCTTGTTCTATATTGTGAAAAAAATTTCACCATATAAGGTCTTTCAGAAGTCTTTCTAAAACAATTTATTCATCATATCTTTATTGCTTTTGCTATACTGTCTCTCTCTCTCTCTCTCTCTCTCTCTCTCTCTCTCACACACACACACATACACACACACACACACACTCACACACACACAATTCCTTTATGTAAAATATTCTTGTTTCTCCCCATTTTCATTGCCAGCATTAGCTCTAAGTCACTGTCTTCTTTGGCATCATCTTGGCAGTTGTCTAATTTCTTTACTCATAGATTCTTGCTCCTGCTGTCTCCAGCTAGAGAGATCTTTTGAAAATGTTAAATCCAATCATGCAACTCTTTTGGATAAATCTCCTCAAAGGGTCCCATTACTTTTAATGTTAAAAGTCGCAGCACAGCTCTTGAGCCTGCCTGATCTGGTGCCCCTTTCTTCTTTCACCTTCATTTTGTGCCTTGGACCCTTGGCTGTTCTAGGTGTGCTCTCATTTACCCAAGTCTGGTATCTGCTCTTTCTCTATTGACTTTTTCTTCCCTGATGCTATGCATGACTGACTCCTGTTTGGCCAAAGTAATTTAAATTTTATTTAATATTTTTTTTTGATTCATTGAACACAAATGGAGTAGAGCAATTGTTTTTCTGGTTGTACACAAAGTAGAGTCACCCCATCTGTGCATTCATACATGTACACAGGGCAATGATGTCTGACACACCTACTGTTATTATTCTTACCCCCCAACCTCAAACCCACCCCTCCCTTCCCTCTATGCTCTCTATCCTTTCTCCATTTTTGCCATCATTCCACCCCACATTATGCATCATCATTCACTTATCAGAGAGACCATTCGGCCTTTAGATTTTTGGGATTGGCTAATCTCACTTAGTATAATAGTCTCCAACATCATCCATTTACCTACAAATGCCATAATTTTATTCTTCTTTATGGCTGAGTAATATTCCATTGTGTATATATACCACAGTTTCTTTATCCATTCATCTATTGAAGGACATCTAGGTTGGTTCCACAATCTAGCTATTGTAAATTGATCAGCTATGAACATTGATGTGGCTGCATCACTGTAGTAATCTGATTTTAAGTCCTTTGGGTAAAGGCCAAGGAGTGGGATAGCTGGGTCAAATGGTGGATCCATTCCAAGTTTCCTACGGAATCTCCACACTGCTTTCCAGAGTGGCTGCACCAACTTGCACTCCCACCAGCAATGTCTGAGTGTACCCTTTTCCCCACATCCTCGCCAACACCTGTTGTTGCCTGTATTCTTAATAAAAGACATTCTAATTGGGGTAAGATGAAATCTTAAGGTGGTTTTGATTTGCATCTCTCTTATAACGAGGGATGTTGAACATTTTTTCATAAATCTGTTGATTGCTTGTAGATCTTCCTTTTTCAAAAATAACATAATTATTCTTTCATTCCAAACTAACTTCAGGGTTATCATAATAAACCCCTTTCATGTTATTACAGAACATTTATTTGGCTGACTCATTGATATATTAATGATATACACTCAAATAAAATAAACAATAGAGTGAAGTATGACTAACATGATTACAGAGGAAATAAGGTATACCAAACTCAGGTTTTTCTCAAAAAAGTAATTAAAATTGAATAACACATGTCCGTTTGCTGATTGCTTACTTGTCATTTGTCTCTCTTCATCAGAATAGGTAATTATACTTAGAGGAAAGAAGTAATTCATTTGAATTTTCTACTAGAGTTCTCACAGATTGAAATTGGAGCTTTCAGTGATTATAGCTAAAATCTAACCTAATTAAAATAATATATGTAAATATGAGCAAAAGTATTAATGAATTGTTACCAGATGGAATTAACTTATAGTATGATGACATGTAAAACTTGAATTTGTAAGAAGCTTCTAGAATACTTGATATTTGCCTTTAAAAGTATTTTCTATAATTACCAACATCCATTGTTGAAAATATTTAAAACATATTTTTTCTTGCAGTACTGGGGTTTAAACCCACATCTTTGTGCATGCCAGGCATGTACGCTACTACTGAGCTATATCCCCAACCCTTTTATTTTATTTTGAGATAGGGTCTTGAGCATCTGACCCACCTGGGTGTGAATTTCTTTTCTAGCCTGTGATGGTTATATGACCTTGGCAAATTATATTGGACTGTCCGTGTCAGTTTCTACTCTGAATTGGGAATAGGTATATCCTTTTTTTAGAGTTTTGTGATATTAAATGTCATATGTGTAACGTATATAATTTGGTGCTCATAAAGGATGGGTTGCTTATTTTTAACCATCGAGTTTGGATATACTCTGCTCCCTTTAGTTCTTTGTATTTTTCCGAGTGAAACTTTACTCAGACTCCCATCAAAATCCCATTAGAATATGACTGGCTTTGTTTACCATATGGTGTCATTAAAAATTATGCATGATATGATGCTTTCTTTTCTTAAGACAAACGTATCCTATTATGAAAGAATTGGCTCCAGGGATGAAATGCTCTTTTGATTAATAAATAGCAAGTTCTGTAGTTAGTTCTGAAGGGGAGGAAAAAAGTATCCTCTGTGAGCTTGGACACCTGCCACATTTAAAGAAATCTAGGAAGGCTTCTGAATAGCTTCAGGGACAAATAGAGAAATGTTAAGCCTTAAGAAATCCATACCTTACTCTGTTTATTAAAAAGGTAACCCTTACTTTGAAGACTGTGTTTCTAAATGTTGGTAGAAAAAAATTAAGTTAGAAATAATTCACCTTGATGAGTATTGCATCAATGTTTTATGGAGTTAAGATGATTTGGATCTAAAACAAATGAGGGCGGATAACCAAAGTAACATAGGGTTGTGGCTCAGTGGCAGCGCACTTGCCTAACACCTGTGAGGCACTTGGTTCGACTCTCAGTTCTGCATATAAATAAATAAAATAAAGGTCCATTGCCAACTAAAAAATTTATATATATATTAAAAAAATTTAGAAATGCTGTTTAAAAATTGTTACCTTTCATGAAAAGATTAGAAGGTTAACACAATACACTGAAAAAGTATTTACCCAATTTTTAAATCAAATATTTCTCTCAATGTCTAAATACACTATGAACACTTTAGTGCTCAGGGCCAATAATCAAACTAATAGTAGACTTACTTTATTCATTATTGTAAGGTAAAATAGTCTTTAAGAGGATTCTGAAAGTGATTATCATGTTCATTACTTCATTTTTCCTGGTTTCCTTCATTTTCTTGATAGGTGGTTTCACATCACTGGAAATGTGCCTTAACATTATCATGAATGATCAGGCATATTTGAAGAGTGATACAATTCAAACAACACTGGTGTTCTTTGGATTGTTATGACATCACTAAATTGCTTCAGACAAGTTGAGACCATACTAAGATAGATAGTTCTTTGCTGATTACCTTAATTTCAGCCTTTACTAGCATGTAACCATCACTACTTTAGTGGGTGAAAAAAATTTCAACCACTGATTCACAGAGCTGTGTATTCAGCAGGTGTTATTGCCAGTCTCATTGCAGTGTGCATTTTTAGGTGTTTTTGTTTTGCTTTCAGTGTCCTGAAGTGTAAAAAAATAAAATAAAATAAAAAGCAGGTCTCTTTTTTAGTTTTTTTGATAAGATTCATTAAAATT
>JAJEJO010000420.1:422765-583227 GCA_020662805.1 Glaucomys volans
AGGGATGTTGAACATTTTTTCATAAATCTGTTGATTGCTTGTAGATCTTCCTTTTTCAAAAATAACATAATTATTCTTTCATTCCAAACTAACTTCAGGGTTATCATAATAAACCCCTTTCATGTTATTACAGAACATTTATTTGGCTGACTCATTGATATATTAATGATATACACTCAAATAAAATAAACAATAGAGTGAAGTATGACTAACATGATTACAGAGGAAATAAGGTATACCAAACTCAGGTTTTTCTCAAAAAAGTAATTAAAATTGAATAACACATGTCCGTTTGCTGATTGCTTACTTGTCATTTGTCTCTCTTCATCAGAATAGGTAATTATACTTAGAGGAAAGAAGTAATTCATTTGAATTTTCTACTAGAGTTCTCATAGATTGAAATTGGAGCTTTCAGTGATTATAGCTAAAATCTAACCTAATTAAAATAATATATGTAAATATGAGCAAAAGTATTAATGAATTGTTACCAGATGGAATTAACTTATAGTATGATGACATGTAAAACTTGAATTTGTAAGAAGCTTCTAGAATACTTGATATTTGCCTTTAAAAGTATTTTCTGTAATTACCAACATCCATTGTTGAAAATATTTAAAACATATTTTTTCTTGCAGTACTGGGGTTTAAACCCACATCTTTGTGCATGCCAGGCATGTACGCTACTACTGAGCTATATCCCCAACCCTTTTATTTTATTTTGAGATAGGGTCTTGAGCATCTGACCCACCTGGGTGTGAATTTCTTTTCTATCCTGTGATGGTTATATGACCTTGGCAAATTATATTGGACTGTCCGTGTCAGTTTCTACTCTGAATTGGGAATAGGTATATCCATTTTTTAGAGTTTTGTGATATTAAATGTCATATGTGTAAAGCATATAATTTGGTGCTCATAAAGGATGGGTTGCTTATTTTTAACCATCTAGTTTGGATATACTCTGCTCCCTTTAGTTCTTTGTATTTTTCCGAGTGAAACTTTACTCAGACTCCCATCAAAATCCCATTAGAATATGACTGGCTTTGTTTACCATATGGTGTCATTAAAAATTATGCATGATATGATGCTTTCTTTTCTTAAGACAAACGTATCCTATTATGAAAGAATTGGCTCCAGGGATGAAATGCTCTTTTGATTAATAAATAGCAAGTTCTGTAGTTAGTTCTGAAGGGGAGGAAAAAAGTATCCTCTGTGAGCTTGGACACCTGCCACATTTAAAGAAATCTAGGAAGGCTTCTGAATAGCTTCAGGGACAAATAGAGAAATGTTAAGCCTTAAGAAATCCATACCTTACTCTGTTTATTAAAAAGGTAACCCTTACTTTGAAGACTGTGTTTCTAAATGTTGGTAGAAAAAAATTAAGTTAGAAATAATTCACCTTGATGAGTATTGCATCAATGTTTTATGGAGTTAAGATGATTTGGATCTAAAACAAATGAGGGCGGATAACCAAAGTAACATAGGGTTGTGGCTCAGTGGCAGCGCACTTGCCTAACACCTGTGAGGCACTTGGTTCTACTCTCAGTTCTGCATATAAATAAATAAAATAAAGGTCCATTGCCAACTAAAAAATTTATATATATATATTAAAAAAATTTAGAAATGCTGTTTAAAAATTGTTACCTTTCATGAAAAGATTAGAAGGTTAACACAATACACTGAAAAAGTATTTACCCAATTTTTAAATCAAGTATTTCTCTCAATGTCTAAATACACTATGAACACTTTAGTGCTCAGGGCCAATAATCAAACTAATAGTAGACTTACTTTATTCATTATTGTAAGGTAAAATAGTCTTTAAGAGGATTCTGAAAGTGATTATCATGTTCATTACTTCATTTTTCCTGGTTTCCTTCATTTTCTTGATAGGTGGTTTCACATCACTGGAAATGTGCCTTAACATTATCATGAATGATCAGGCATATTTGAAGAGTGATACAATTCAAACAACACTGGTGTTCTTTGGATTGTTATGACATCACTAAATTGCTTCAGACAAGTTGAGACCATACTAAGATAGATAGTTCTTTGCTGATTACCTTAATTTCAGCCTTTACTAGCATGTAACCATCACTACTTTAGTGGGTGAAAAAAATTTCAACCACTGATTCACAGAGCTGTGTATTCAGCAGGTGTTATTGCCAGTCTCATTGCAGTGTGCATTTTTAGGTGTTTTTGTTTTGCTTTCAGTGTCCTGAAGTGTAAAAAAATAAAATAAAATAAAAAGCAGGTCTCTTTTTTAGTTTTTTTGATAAGATTCATTAAAATTCCTGTGTTATCTTTTTAGTAATCAGTGTTTTATGTATCCCTCTATTCAGCATACTTCATAAAGTGGGGACTGACATTTGAGAAAACCAGTTTGAAGGATTAGTGCCATAGGCACAGTGGAATTGTTGTGCACTCTAACTTGATACCAAATTATTGTTTAAGTTTTTTCAAAAATAATTAGGTTTATATCAGATATAGGCAAGTAATTGCTATCTAAGGATGAGAAAGCCTGAAGAACACCTCAGGAGGAAATTTCTTCTTAATAATGCAAATATAAAAATGAGCAGCCCCTTTGTTCTTTTTACAGAGCTTAGACTCAGATTACTCTTATATTCCACCAGGAATGTAAAATCAGACTAAGAAAACTTGATAATCTGAATTACCAATTCATAAGGCTAGTTTTCCCCCTGAAAATAGTTAAGCATTAAGTTTTCAGAAGAATGGAAGAAGTCTGAGAATAATTGTGATTAAATAGTATTTGTGGGGGCTGAGGTTGTAACTCAGTGGTAGAGTGATTGCCTCGCAAGTGTTAGGCACTAGGTTCAATCCTCAGCACCATATAAAAAATAAAATAAATAAAATAAAGATATTGTGTCCATCTACAAGTAAAAGAAATGTAAAAAATAATATTTGTGTTCCTTATTATTCATATATTTTACTTAATTTTAATATAGGAATGTGCATTTGAATTTTATATTTAATTGTTTATTCATTTATTCAACAAATGAGAAGTGCTAATTTTGGGGGGAGGGTGGGGTCCTGGGAGTTGAACTCAGGTCCTCTCACATGCTGATCATGTCATCTGCCACTGTGCTACACCCTTAGCCCCTAAAAGTACTAAAATTATGAAGATAGAACTTACAAATTCTATTAATTAATTATATATAAACCCTGAGAAAAGAAATGGAGTGGGACTTGAATGGTCTTAGCCTGGGAAGCTCATTAGGTTTTTGCTGAGATGTGGAAAATGGTAGATGGAATGCATTTAATGATGGAACAGATTTTTTTTCAATCAAGTAACTTATTAGATATCTTAGTGCAGATGTTGAGTAGGCAGTAGACGTTATGAAAGCTGAAGCTATAACTTGGAGTCCTCAGTGCGTTAATTTTGATTTTTGCACTTAGATTTACTATGTTTTACTTATTTTCAATAATGGTTTCATTTTATATATCTTTATTACTGTCTGAATTGGCAAATGAAATTATCCTGCATTTTTACTTATGGTAGTTATGTATTTCATTTTAAGACATTAAAACAAGAAAATTGAGATGATTTGAAAAACCAAATAGTAAAAGTATGCAAACATGGTAAAAAATTGCAGTGATTTTTCTACCCCAAGGAGTTTCTCTCACTAGTCACTAGAAAGTATATATCTGTTAGGATGGTTATTTCTGAGAGTATAAATCCTGACCAAGGTGGTAGCCTAAATCATAAGGACAGTCATGATTTATGGAACAAAAAAATCCAAAGGGAGGTCGTTCTAGAGTTGACTCCAAAGCTCAATAATGTCAGCAAGAACCTAAGCCCTTTTAGTCCTTGATCATCTTCAGCATGTTGACTTTGCCATTCATTGTGTCATCCTGTGGTCCAAAGATGACTCTCTCAGCTCCAAGTAACACATCATTCAGCAGCTATGCTCAAAAACAGGAAAGGTATAAAACAGCTTCACATGTGCTGTCCTCACTGATGGATGGTCAAGGTAGAAAATGCTCCTTTACTGGCATCACATGTCTGAATCACATGACCACTCCTGACCGTAAGAGAGTCTAGGAAGGCAAAGATCTGACAAAGGAGACAGTTCAAGTGCCTCTGGATAGGAGCAGCACATCCTTATTAATTGCAAAACTCAGGGAATTGAGTAACAAAATAATAACTAAAACAAGTCTCAGCCTCCCATTCGGACAGATACACCTTCAAAACCATTTAGACAATCAGGTGTGAAATTAGAATCCTTTAACTTTTTGGACTTCATTATCAGGATGTGATTCCTAACACATTAGGAGGAAGCTTATTTTCCTTCTCTTCCTACTCTCAGCTGGATTCCATACTTGTGTTTCCTTACATACAGGCATGTGTATACTTTTGCCCACACATCCAAGTTCCTTTTACCTCTCCAAATCCTCTCTTTGTCCATTCCTCTCCTTGTCCACTCTTCAAACCCTTGAAGAATCTGGTACTGGCTACAATCTTGGAATAATGGGATAGGATTGACTTTATTTTAAAATGCCGAGGCTAGTTAAGATAATGGGATTGAGGGTAGGCACAGAAAATAAGAGGAACAGAGAATGTAACACTTTGGAACTTTAATTTTTGAAGATACCAGAGATACCAAATCTGCACAGTGGATTCAGAAGAAGCAGCAGTTGAAGTTGAGGAAGAAAGCTAGAGATCCTAGAAGATAAGTGAATCAAGCTTTCAAATTAGATGAGAATTTAGTCTTGACGACTGAATTTGGCAACATGTAGGTCCATGGTGAATTTGATGAAGGCCGTTTTGGTAGAGCTTGTGAAACCTTATATGAGCAAGTTCAAGGGAGTAAGGGAGCAGAGGAGTTTAAAAACACATATGAAGACAACTCTTTTCAGATCTTTTGCTGTAAACAAGAACTCAGAATTGTTGCAGCTGAAGAAAGATGTCAGGTCCAGGAAGGTGTTGTGTTTTGTTTTGTTGATCGGTTAGTTTTTGAGCACGAGATATATTACAGTTTATTCCTTAATTTGGTAAGAATAGATAATTTGTTATGATGAGGAGTGAAAAAATATTGCATGTTATCTAAATTTAAGTAGGCAAGGAAGGGTGGGATGAAGAGGTAGTGGAGGCTGTTCTTCAATAAGGAGCACAGGCAGAACATTTCATCTATTATGTGGTGATATTATGACTGAGAACTGCTAATTTATTAACTAGCAGATGTTTTGCTTTACAGTAATGAAATAAATTATCATGACTTATAAATAATAAGTGCTCAGTATGTTCAGAAATATTTATCTACCTAGAAAGCAAAGTTATGTAGGCTTGAAAATACAGCATTATTACAATACTGTTTTCATTTTTTATTTTTTTGCTTTCATATTCACATATGTTAATACATATGATTGTTGTAAAATCAATGTCCAGATTATAAAATCTACCTATATCAGCATCATATGTATGTATGCATACATATGCATATGTGTATATTTATGTGTGCTATACAGAAAATAGAAAAGTCAAAAGACCTTGTTAACAAATACAAATCAGTTATATGCCAAACATGTTTAGTAACTTTTTTGTATAATTTCATGAATTTGAGAAACAAAATTAATATCAGTTTGGAGAAAATCACCAATAAAAATTGCTAAGCCACAAAATTCCTTTGCCTTCAAGCAGTGATAAGGTAAATATTTTGATACCTTAAAATATTTTATTTAGCTATCTCCCAAAATATAAAATACAAAGCAATATTGTATAAAATAATATTAAGCATAATTTATAAGATGGATGTGTGCTAACATAATTTTTAGATATAAGTGAACATTTTCATTTTGAGAAAGTTATATATGTGCAAATGTACTATAAATAGAAATAGAAATGTACTAAAAATTAATAATGACTTAGAGTCATCATAATATGCAATTTAAGATGCTCATGTTTATGTACTTGCATGGTACCTTCCACCAGCACTTAATGTACCAAAGACATGTCATTTTCCTACACAGCACCCAGCGCACCAATAGCAACTAGGTGTTCGATTCAGTTCTGAGTTAGCACAGAATTCACAGGGTAAGGACTCAGCCCCACAGACTGTCTTCACATCAGACACCTGTTATAAATGAGGTGCCCCGCTTACCCACAGTTTTGCTTATAGACTGTCAATTAGGGTTCCCCATCAACACTCTTCATGCTCAATAATTCACGAGAGCAACTCCCAGGACATGACTTCCTTAACAGTACAGTTTTGTTATTTAAAAAAAAAAAAAAACACAACTCAGGAACTGTCAAATGGAAAAAATGCATACGGCATGGTATCGCAGGGTAGGGCAAACTTACATTCCCTCTCAAGTCACTTCCCCGGCACATGGATATGTTTGTCAATCCATGGATATGTTTGTCATATCCCATCCTTCAACATTTTTGTATAAGTTTTATATTTTAGTCATGATAGATTGAAATACTGGCCACTGGATATTGAACACTTTCTCCAGCTCCCCTCTCTTACTTGGTGATAGAGTGGGAATTAAAGGAAGATGTGGGGTTGTGGAGATGCGTGGCAAGTTCTAACCCTTCAGTGGTGGCACCATTTCTGAAACTAGCAGTCCACCTCCACCCGCATACACACCTTGAGTTTTCTCATTAGCATTCAGAAGACACTGGAGATTCTAAGGGTTTTAGGAGCTCTGTACCAGGAACCAGAGACAAAGACCAAATATGTATTTTTAATATAGAAGAGCACTTCTGAGTTTTCAGAATGTAGTATAATGAATATAGAGGACTTGTATGTTTCATTAAAAATGAGTAGCCCTACATTATGTTCACAAAAGTATCCATTGAGCCAGGTATGGTGGCGCACACCTGTAATCCCAGCAGCTCAGGAGGCTACGACAGGAGGATCATGAATTCAAAGCCAGCCTCAGCAAAAGCAAGGTGCTAAACAACTCAGTGAGACCCTGTCTCTAAATAAAATACAAAATAGGGCTTGGGATGTGGTTCAGAGATTGAGTGCCCCTGAGTTCAATTCCAGTACCCCAAAATAAATAAAATATTAAAAGGGGCTGGAAGTGTGGCTTAGTGGTTAATCACCCTAGGTTCAATCCCTGGTACCACAAAAAAGAGAGAGAGAGAGAAAGAGAGAGAGAGTAGAAGGAGCAATCTAAGAATGTTATTTTCCTGTTCTCCTGAAAGAATCATTGTTTTAATTTCTAATCCTGAGAAAGTTTTTTAAAAGTCAGTTCTAATTTTCTGTTGTTAATAGACTATTGTGGATATAACTACAAAATGAAAATTTAATGAAGTCTTATGAAAACTGAAACATGTAATTATTGTAATTTGTCTCCAAATTATTTGTGAAATAAAACTCTAGTATTTGTAATTGCTCTTATTTATATCATTTAAAAAGTGCAAAAATCTAGCTATGTCTTGGAGATAACATTTTAAAAATTTGTGCTTGTATCTTTTTTCTATTATTCATTTATAAGATAATCGCTATTTATTTTCCTTGGATTTTAAACTTTTCAAAATAAAGGTTCAAAAATGGATACATATACTTACAGTATCCTGTTTATTTTCAGTTTATAAAATTTAATCTCATGTACTATGCATGAAACAACAAATTCCTGTCCCAAAATAATTTCATAAACTTTTTAACATGTTTATTTTAATATAGTTCCACCTCACAAACAGTTATATGAAATGATATTTGTTACTATGGATTCCAAATATAAATGAAGGCTTTTGAATTTGTAGGGGAGAAAGATTTCTCAGCTGTTGCTAGGTTCATGGTGAGAACTTTAGAACAAAATATAGGTTAGGAAGAGAGAAGCATACAGATTTATTCAGTAAAAATTTTACAAGACCTGGGAACCTTCAAAAATAGAAAACCAAAGAAACTGGTAAACTTGTGCATTTTTTAAAAACTAAGTTTGATGAAGTGGATTGTTTTCATCAGTTATTTGTTGCTGTGACTAAAATACCCTACAAGAACAACTTAGAGGAGGAAAGTTTATTTGGGGCCCTTGGCCTGAGAAGTCTCAGTCCATATATTACAGGGCGGGGGCCTTCCTGGAAACTGAGGCAGCACAAAGACTCACCTTCAAACCCTGATTCTTGCAATCAAGTCAGAAAGATTTCAGAGATCTCTCTGAGTAACAGGCTTGAATTTATTAGAAGGGTTAGGAAGGGGGAAAAGGGGACATTCAAGTGAGTCAGTGGGTCCTCTCAGAGAGGAGGGACAATGAGCCTCTCCTGCCCTCCATTTTTTTGTGGGGTTCCAGGGAAGTTTCTAGAGGGTTCTGCCTAAGTCCACCTCTTGACTTTTGACTGACAGCAGGATGATATCAGACTTTTGAGTCTCTGCTGCCATGACATCTCTAGATCTCTTTGGCCCATGCTTGGATCCTGCTCTTACAGATTTAGTCCCTTTACCTCATGTTCCCACCTCTCACATCTGTCTGTCCCCTATCACATAAATGGCTGATTCCTTCACTCTGGGCCAAGGGGAGGCAGCACATCATGGGAGAAGGGAATGATGGAGGAAAGCTGCTCAGTTCATGACTGGTCATGAGAAGGGGCCATGGGATGGGGGAATGGGCCACAGGGAAGATATTTCCTTCTAAAGCATGCCCCCAGTGACCCATTTCCTCCAATTATGGCCCACGTGTCTATAGTCACCACCCAGTCCATTCAAATTAGAATGGACGAATCAGGTTACAACTCTCAAAATCCAATCATTTTACCTCTGAATATTCCTGCATTAACAGGAGTTTTTAGGGGACACCAGATATGCAAACCATAACGTAACAGATGTGGAAAAATATGATTGGAGGACAAAATAGTATTATATAGTGCTAATAAACCAAGAGGAATTTACCAAGCCTGTGTGTTCAGATTTTTCTTGGCATCTTTGTATCTTTGAGGATTAGGATGTTCCTTTCCTCTGCATATAGGGAAGATACCTCTGGGGTAAGGGTGTTATGGTGCAGATAATTCTTTTATGGCAGGCTTCGGGAGAAAAGGGTGAGAAGGTCAGAAAGACCTTCCTGTTCTGCTGATTTCCCAAATGCCAAGTGGGATGCCATATTTTGGGGGTTTCCATCAAATCACTTTCTAATTATTTCTCAGCATATTTTTAAGCAAAAGTCAATTTTTACTCAGTATACTATTTATCATAACAGTTCTTCAAACTCATGTGGAAAAGTTGATTTCTGGGCTGGGGTTGTGGCTCAGTGGTGGAGCACTCACCTAGCATGTGTGAGGCACTGAGTTCAATTCTCATCACTGTATATAAATAAATAAAATAAAGGTCCATCAACAACTAAATAAAAATTTTAAAAAAGAATTTAAAAAAAGTTGATTTCTTTCTAAGGCTGAATGAAGCACACAAGAAATCTCATTGAGAACATAATATCCTGCTTTTGAGAGTTTTCCTTGGTTACTATAACAAGAATCAACTAGGAAAAAAAATTTTTCCTTACATCTAACATAGCTTTCTTTAAAATAAAATATTAAATTGAAAATTTTATTTACTGTAATCTAGGTATACAAATTTGACAATTGATTGAGATTTACTGATTTTTAAAAAATTGATTTTGAGTTTGAGTAAGTGATATTGGACTGAAAGATATTTGGCCTCCAGAACCAAATCAACCTAAGTTTCAAAAGTTTCTTGGAGATATTTTAAAGTAAAACTTTGTGGGTAATATTAAGTTAAACATTACATTTTATTTTTCATTCATATTCTACAAGGAGGAATTTACTCAGAGATTATAAAAATAAAGGATAAGTATTCTATGGTTCTGTCCTCAAATCAGCTCTAATTGCTCAATTGATAAAATGTCAGAGTTTTAAAATATTCTACCTATTTGGAATAGTATATAAAATAGAAATAGGTAAATTATTGAAGTTTTACTGTGTGGTAGGGTCTAGTCTAAATTCTTTTACACATGTTAATTTATTTAATCTGTGCAATAATCCCTTGAGATTTTGAAAGGCTAACTCACCTCAAGATCACAGTTTGGTAGCATTTGTGAATATTTTAATATATTATATTATGAATGTAAAATATGACTAGCAAAATGCAATTATCAAGAGTCTTAATGTCCCAGCAATCATGTTGGAATTAGAGACAGAGATTTCAGAGTTATTAGTATTTAATGTGAATTACTGGTTGAAACTGCCTAAGAAGAATGTTATTCTACTAAAGACATCTCAGAAAAGAGTCAGGTAATGTGAGAACATTATGTCATGGGAGCCAAGTGTGGAAGGGAACAGCAGCTAGGGGATCCATGCAGGAAATGTACAGGACCTGAGAAGTCTGGCACCAATATGTTTGCAACTTTCAGATTATTTCTGTTTTTTCAAGGAAATAGGATGCAATATTTAGCTGAAGGAGTTGGGGTGAGACAGAGGTTTGATTGGAAGGAAGATGAGAAGCATTGCTTTTTCTGTTGTTGTTCTAATTAGGTATACATGACAGCAGAATGCATTTTGACACATTGTACACAAATGGAGCACAGCTTCTCATTCCTCTGGCTGTACATGATTCTGTCACACCAGTCATGTAATCATACACATATATAGGATAAAAATGTCTGTCTCTTTCCACTATCCTTCCCATTGCCCCACACCCTCCCCTCTCCTCACTTCTTTCTGCCCAATCCAAAGTTCCTCCATTCTCCCCTACCTCACCATTTTGGATTGGCTTCTGCATATCAGAGAAAACATTCAGCCTTTGGTTTTTCTGGGATTGGCTTAGTTTGCTTAGTATGATATTCTCTAGCTCCATTCCTTTACCTGCAAATGCCACAATTTCATTCTTCTTTAAGACTGAATAATATTCCGTTGAGTATATATACCACATTTTCTTTATCCATTCATCTGTTGATTCCATAGTTTAGCTATTGTGAATTGAGTCACTGTAAACATTGATGTGGCTATGTCACTGTATTATGCTGATTTTAAGTTCTTTGGGTATAAACCAAGGGGTGCGATAGCTGGGTCAAATGGTGGTTCCATTCCATGTTTTCTGAGGAATCTCCATACTTCTTTCCAGAGTGGTTGCACCAATTTGCAGTCCCACCAGCAATGTATGAATGTACCTTTTTCTCCCCACATCCTCGCCATCCCCACACTTATTATTGCTTGTATTCTTGATAATTGCCATTCTGACTACAGTGAGATGAAATCTTAGAGTAGTTTTGATTTGCATTTCTCTAATTGCTAGAGATGTAGAACATTTTCTTGTATATGTGTTGATCAATTGTATTTCTTCTTCTCTGAAGTGTCTGTTTAATTCCTTAGCCCATTTATTGATTGGGTTATTTATTTTTTTGGTGTTAAGTTTTTTGAGTTCTTTATATATCCTGAAGCTCTATCTGAGATGCGTGCAGTGAAGATTTTCTCCCATTCTGTAGACTCTCTTCACATTATTAATGGTTTCCCTTGCTGAGAAGAAGCTTTTCAGTTTGAATGGGATGGCCCATTTATTGATTCTTGATTTTACTTCTTTATAAAGAATGGGAGCCGGGCGTGGTGGCGCACGCCTGTAATCCAAGCGGCTTGGGAGGCTGAGTCAGGAGGATCGCGAGTTCAAAGCCAGCCTCAGCAACTTAGCGAAGCCCGAAGCAACTCAGGGAGACTCTGTCTCTAAATAAAATACAAAATAGAGCTGGGGATGTGGCTCAGTGGCCGAGTGTCCCTGAGTTCAATCCCTAGTTCCAAAAAAAAAAAAAAAAACCAGAATGGGAAAGCATATGTACTATGGAAGTGTACTTGGTTTGTTACACATTGTTACGTGCCATTAGACTTTTGTTTTCATGAATTTAGTTTATCTTTAGTAATTGTGATTGTGTGCTTTTCTCCAGCAACACTCAGCTACTCAAGTTTTTTTAAATTTATTTATTTATTTTGCATGTGTATGTGTATGTTTTAAATCTTTAAGGAGAAGAGATGTAGTAAGAGATAATAAGATCTAGACTGGTCAAAGAGAAAAGCATGGATATGAAGCACATAATATTTAGTGAATAGACAGACAAAAGATTAGGTCTGGGACTATTAGAAAATACCCCAAACAAGAAGGAGTGCAGGTTGTGTGTTAGTCTGTTTTCTCTTGCTATAGTACAATACCTGAGGCCGAGTACTTCAAAAGGAAAAAGTTTATTTAGCTCAGTGTTGGAGAGTTCTTTATATATCCTGAAGTGTTGGATATATACGGTTATATATATCCGTATATATATAGGATATATATATATATACGTGGCAACAACCAACAACCGTGGCAATGGATCTTTAGTGGTTCTTCTTACTCCAGCATCTCAGGACAGTTGGCAGCATGGCAGGAATGCATACAGAAGAGATCATATGGCAAAGTTCAAGAAGCCATACCAAGGGAGTAGGTTTGACTTGCTCATTTTTTAACACCTTTCAAGAAGTAACTCCAGATCCTACAAGAACTACTACTTTAATCCCTTCCATGAGCGAAGCCTTCTGCAGTCCAATGACATCCCACTAGGTGTTATTTCTAAAAGATTCTGCAACCTGTTAACATTGCCACATTGAAAACCAAGCTTCTAACATATGAAATTTTTCAGGACACACTGAAATCATACCCAAACCATAGCAGGGTGGTAGCAATTATCTTATGGCAAGAACCTCAAGGAAGTTTGGGATTTTCAGAGAAATCATTATTTGGCAGTGTCACTTCACTACCTTTGAGATGTAAGGGAATCAATACCTTGAGACTTTGTAGCTGTTTAATTTTACCCAATTCATAGAAGAAGACTGTAAAATGACCTGTAGCTGAAAGTGACAAAGATAATCACTGATTGGCAAATCAATCACCAAAATGGGTTTCTGAACTTACCACATTCCCTGGGTACAGATCAGATTCTTTTAATTCCAAATGAATACCTCCCTTTAACAGACACAACAATAAGGCTTTCAGCCTTTAACTTTTCTCAGTGTTCTACTTTTCAGTAGTGGTTTGCAATTAGGAGTGTTATTGGTTTTAAAATGATATCTTTTTCTTTACCTCATTTGGAAGTGCTGAAAGTGTAAGTCTTAGTTACCTAAAATAGAAGACTGTGTATTAAATCATTGGATTTGTAATTAAAATGTGCAGACAGTACAGTAGTGTTAAGCATCTTGAGCTGCTCAGTCTACACTTGAAAATTTCCTAATCTGTATTTCTCTTGGCTAAGTCCTAATTGTTGTTGGATTTTCCACTGCATATAATTGTGTATTTTTCAAAGGTCTGTCATCAAAGTCCCTGGCACTTTTGTAAATATACTCTTTGAATATGCATTCTGGAATACTTGGGATTGTTGACTGTGGAGGAAGTTGATATTTTAAGCCAGATACTTCAAAGTGCTGACAAAAGTCCTCTCTGTTCCAGAACTGAGAATGATGGTCTAAGATTAAAATTCAAACCTTTTATTTATTGGCTTAGAAAGAAAAACCATGAGCATAAAAGGTAATAATTTATTAGCTAAACTATTGACATTATTAGATATTAGCATGTCACATATACCAAGATGTGGCTCCGAAGCTGGCCCATTTTCATTGTAGGAGCTATTGCATTTCTCTGTTATTTCTTCCTTCCTTGAATTTGCTGCATCTTGCTTGGTTAGATGTAGGAAGGATTCTCAGATATCTCCCATTCAACAATGTGATATGCTACATCTTGTTAAATACTCACAGGAACTATATTAGAATTATCATGCCCCTTTGTTTCTGCTAGATTTTCCATCTTTTTTTTAGAGGTATTCTTTTTTTCGGTTTTCCTGTCAGCTTTCTGTTCTTTTACTTACTGATACCCATTTTGAATGCTTCTGAGAGCATAAATATCTTCTTCCAGTCTGCCACTTCTCTGTTAATGTTTTCTTTGTTACAATATATAGAAAGAGACATAAATTATAATATATGAATACAAAACCATAAGCTTTTTCCTATATTGTACATACTTTTAACATCTTTCAACAGAAATCCTTTTAAGCCAGTAATCAAAATTTTTTTCTTTATTTCCTTCTATTTTCTATACTTAGAGTTTCCCAATTCATATTAATTTATTAGTCTCTTTGAATAACATTTTGTGTTCTATTTATAATGAGCCAACTTTCCCACATCGATTTACTAAACATTCCATCCTTTCCATAAAGCTTTGTTCTACCACACTGTCTTTAAATTCTCCAATTCTTGCAAATCATTTCTCTTATATTTTAGTCATAATTTCATTAAATGTGTTGCTCAAGTTGGGAGAGCCAGTGTATTTATGAGGTTCATTCATATAAGCTATGTACATGGATAGCTATTTGTTTATGGAGGTCTTCCACTAGATCCTTATAGAGGGTTTTTTAGAATTCTTCCATTAAGGCCCATTCATTATTTGCTAGAGTAATTTTTAAATTACTTCACTTTTGTTGCTATTATGAATAACTTCTAGTTTCTCTTTGAATTTTCACTTCATTATTGCTAAATAGAATATTATTGATCTTTGCATGTTGATTTCATATCTAACATGAAATTCTATTGATAGTTTAATAATTTTTCTTACAGTTCTTCATATTTTTGATGAAAATTATCATGTTATCCTCAAATAATAATTAAAAATTACATCCACAATTCTAATGATACCAGTTAATTTTTTCTTCTCTTATTTTGTGTGTCAAGACAATAAGTATTGTGTTGAGCAGTTCCAAGGATAGCCTGGGTCCTTGTTTCTGTGTGGAAATTAAAATGTGTGTGCCTATGTGTGTGTGAGTGTGTGTGTGTGTGTGTGTGTGTGCATGTGTATGTAGGTGTATCTTGAAAGTAATGGAGAAACTGCAATGTGTATATACATATATATAATGGAGAAACTTTATATAGAGAACCATTACTTTTGATGTCATCTATGAATTTTTTAAAAAATAGAGAATTTTATTAAGAGAAATGCTGTATAATCTTAGCTTTCTACATTATTTTATGAAAAATATTAAACCTCATCAAATAGTGTTTCTTCATTTACTTAGAATTTTTTTTCCTTTAGGTTATTAATGTAATAAATGGAATGATTGATAGAACTCTCCTTCCTATTTTAGGAAAAATCTAAATTGATTGTGTTGTTCATGCACCACTAGATTTTGTTATTTAATAACTTATTTTGGACTTTTAACTAAGTTCTTACATTAAAATTTTCTCATATTTATTCTTTAGCCTCTTAAACTGTCCTTACCTGGTAAGCTATAGATAATTATAAATATTCTTCTTCTGCTCTATTTAAACTTAACCTCCATAAGAAAAGGATTGTTTGTTATTTGAGTATTAAATCAAACTTACTTGTAAAAAGTGGGTCTTGGAGGCTCTTCTAGAAATGTAGCAGTAGATGGATGATTATTAATATCCATATATTTATATTTAGATGCAAGTATGCATATTTTATTAGTTGAAGTCTAATTTAATTGCATTATCATCAGATAATATTCATTCATTGATATTGGTTCTTAATACTTTATTAAAGCTGTCCTTTGGGCTAAAATGTACTCTATTAAAATGTGTTCTTTTGGCCAGGCATGGTGGTTCACACCTGCAATTCCACCGGCTCAGGAGGCTGAGGCAGGAGGCTCTCAAATTCAGAGTCAGCCTTAGCAACATAACAAGGCCCTAAGCAATTTGGTGAGACCCTGTCTCAAAAAATAAAAGGAGCTTAAGATGTAGCTCAGTGATTAAACACCCTAGGTTTAATTCCCGGTAACAAAAAACAAAACAGAAGAAAACAAAAATTTATTTTGTACTTTGGAGCTTTTTTCTGTATCTACAAAATTGAATTTACTACTTAAATTTTTTTGTACTATTATTTTCTTCTTCATTTCTATCAGTTTAGATAGACTTAGTTAACATTCCTAGTAACAGTTTTAATTAGGAACAACTATATCTCATTGGGCTTCTGTATTAAAACTGAAAGAGATTGTGGGTCCTTAGTTAGGGCTGCTCACTGCCCAAGTAATGGCTCCTAGTATTGCTTCACTAGCTATTGCTCAATGTGATTGTTTCTTTAAAGTTTTACCAGAAAAACCATACTGGATTTTCATTTTTCCATCAAAGTGATATATTTAAGAATTCAGGCTAAACTTCAGCAGTTCTCACTATTTGATATTCTTTGAAGGGCCACAGACTATTCTTTCCTTGGGTCCCTTTAAATTTAAATCCCAGTAACATTGTTTTACTCACTGTAGAGGTGAGTAAACTGAGACTCATAAAACTGCAGTTACTTTGTTTTTATAACCTGTCCTTTTCAACACCGAGGTCACAATATACTTATGAATTAAGCTTAACTTTCTCATGTAAACTGCAGTACTCCAGATTTCTATTTCAGCATTCATGAGGAACCTGCATATACCCCTTTTTAGTTCAAAATATGAAAATTCACAGCATATATAAACAGTCTTATAAAGAATAAGTTATTTATTCCAACTTAAATAAAACTTGTCTGTGTCCTGCTGTGCTGCAGTGCTTCCCTGGATTCCATGTAAGGAATCTTTAGGAAGTACAGAGGTATTTTACATACTTGGTTGTGCTTTTCTTGTGTTTTAGTTGTAATTGCAAGCAACTTTTAATAAGTTGTTTATTCACAGAAGAGGTATGATGAATGTGTCTGTTGCAGTTGGTGAAGAGAGAGGTGATGATGCCATATGGCCTGATAAAGAGTATAACAGAAATTCAACTTGTCAAAACACATTTGGCAACAACAAAACATTATTAATTTCCTGACTGAATTTATTTAAAAAGTTTTTGTATAGCCTCAAAGATATGGCCTCTAATAAATTCATTAAATTACTGCATCACTTTGCACTCCAGTGACCATATTCAATCAGCTCTTGGTCTAAAGTTCCCAGGAGGTAGTGAAGTCTAAGATGCAGTCCAGATCTAAAAGCCTTTGGGTAGTGAAAAAGGAAGTGAAAAAGGAAGCATTGTAAATTTCAATGATGAATATCAATAAATTAAAGCTAATCAACTTGTCAATATTATGGTTGTTAAAATGTTACTGGTTAAACAAGTTTTTTTGAGTATAAGTGCAAAGCTATCAGAAAGAAATATAAAATTCTTCTTATACAGATATCTGATCCTCCATTTTGTATTTTCATTTAAAGTTCCAAATTATCAAAGCCATAAGAAAAAAAAATTAATGAATCCAACTCCAGAACTTATTTCTCTCAATGAATTTTCATCAAGATTTCACATATGATTTCATGACTTTTATTCCTTGCTTGATGGTCACCTGATTACTTTAATGAATCATTGCAGTTATTTAGTGGATTTTTCAATGCTATGAACATAATATATTTATGAATTTCACTATTTTTTCATATATTCTGTGACTATCACAATCCTACAATGGCCTTGTCATGACCCTTTGTGTTTTCAAACACTGGGAACAGGGGTTGCCCGTGTGTTAACAGTGTCTGGTGGATTATTGCAGGTAATCTCAGTGGAAATGCATCTGCTGAGGTTGCTCTGGCCTTTTTTTGAGTCTGAGTCACTGACTTCCCTTAGTCCTCACAGTGGGAGTGTTGTTGACTGAGGGGAAACAGGGAAAACCCCTTCAATGTACAGGTGCATTGGTGTTTTTTATCTTTTTTCCCCTTATATAAAGTATGAAGCATAATTCTATCTTGAGAGGCCCACCCACATTACCTTTCTAATTGTTATAGTAATTCCAACCAAATTTAAGAGGGGGAGTCTTTATTTCTTTCATACAATTAGTTTTATATCAAGGAAAGTAAATCCAGTTGCATATTGAAACTGGAAATGTTGGAAGACTAATCAGTGATATCTGTATACATCATGATACCTCTCCTGTTAGCTGTTAAATAGACATTTCACTCACCAACCCAATTTAGCTAATCCTCCAACAATTCCAGAGTATCCCAGACTGTATTAATCTTGAAGTTGATGGGATTAACAGTTCTGCCAAAATCATTCCTTTTCTATTATTTACTGTGAATTATCAGTGACCAGATCTTTTGCTTGGGACTAAACTTGCAGACATACTTTCCATCACCCCACCTTGCCTCACACCAAGACTTACCCATCCTAAATAAATAAAAATCCACAAAAAGGAAAATAAAAGGAAATTTTTAAAACTACTGAAATTTTTATTTTTTTTATATATTCATTTCAGATGTTTCCTTCAAAACTGTGCCAAAACCAAGTTTCTTTTCTGTTTAACTATTGAAGTTAGAGAAAGAAGTTCCTATAACTATAACTAACTTGATTCATTTATCTATTTCTGGGTGTGATAATAGGGATTGAACCCTGGGCTTCTCTATCACTAAGCTACATCACCAGATCTTTGTATTTTTATCTTTTTTATTGTGCAACATCTCTTTACCTTGTCCAACCTGACCTCAAACTTGAGGTCCTCCTGCCTCAACCTTGATAGCCACTGAGATTATAAGTATGCACCTTCACACCCAATCTTTGTTGATGTTATTTCTGCCAATTTATCATCTATCTAGACTGGTATTGTAGCTTTACATCATAGCATGAATAGGTTAATATTTTGGTTAAGAAATTTATCCTTTTGATTTAAGCTTAGTTTGAGCTAAGCTTCTGTGGAACTAGATATTAAAGCTTTTGTGTGTGTGTGCTTTGGATTTTTATAGAACCTATTAATGTGTGTCTGATTATCATCAGTCTATGCAGAGACTCCTGAAAATTCTGATCTTGATTCTAATGTTGAGTTTTAAGGGAAATTTTGTGACAGTATCTAAATAAAATTTTAGATATTAGTAAGAATAATATATTTTACCAAAGAACATATGCTTTTTTAAAAATATAGAAAATGTATTTTCTTATTTATCTTGAAAATTACAAGATATTTTGTTTGATATTAAATACATAGACATTTGTAAATTATAGGTCACCTGTAAGTTCCTATTAGTATCCACCAAGAACATTTTAGACTTCTGTTTCTGTATTTTGATAAAAACTTAAAATATTGCAGTGAAACCTTTTAGTCATTCAACCTAGAAGGAGATTTGTTTGACTGGATTTTCATTGGTGAACCAGAACAAAAATTATTCAGCTTTACAAACTAGTTTTCTGTAGAAGTGCTGTTTAAAATATAAATAAATGAATCAAAAATATATAGCTTCGCCACCCAAAATGACAACAATGTTAGGATCAGTTTAACTTGGATTTGACGGAGATACATTGTAAAAACAAATTCTTTAAGCTAATAAAATATCTGACAAAAATGATTGAACTCTCTGACCTAAGTAATTTTTATTGGCATTCTCTTTTAAACCACTTTTTGTTGTTTTTACTGGAGGTTAAATTAATGAATATTTTTTTTCCAGTAGCATAAATTTTTACATGAATATGCAATTGAAATCCTTACAGCTAAAAAACAAAAATTAAATATTTTATTAATTATTCCAAAGTTAAGTCACTGGAAAAAATATTCTAAAACTTGAAGTCTAACTTGGTGTATTAAACTGTAATATAAGAATCTTACAAGTAAGTGGCCTTAATCTAAAACATTGGTTTCATATCAATAAACAGCTGCCATTTCAGGATCTGAGGCTATATTACCATTTTCTTCTAGTCAACAGGAAGGCACAAATGGTAAAGGGGAGTCCAATTCCAGTCTTTAATTGGCAAGTCCTAAAAATGTCACAATTCACTTGTTCCCATCCCAGTGAACATTACTACTTCAATACATAGCTTCTGCTAATTCTAAAGGATGCTTAAAATTAGCAGTCTTTGTGATTGTGTGGAACAACTGAACACTCCTCACAATTGTCCACAAACGCTGCTGAGATACACCCTGATCTCTCTCTTATTTTCATATTTCACATTAAAGGTAAAACGTAACACATCCACTGTGAGTGTGCAGACTTTGTATTCCAACTTTTTAAAACATTGTATACCTTGATTCAATTTTGTAAAGTACTTTTGCATATATTGGTATGTTAACCTCTGTAACTTTACTTGACACTGTTATGTGAATTAATGATGAAAGAGTTATTCCAGTCATTAAGTTGCCATCACAGATGAAATATAGTGATGCAATTGGAACCCATATACTAGAATAAATATTGTGTTGTTTTGTAACTTTTAGCTATTAAATTGTAGATATTTAGTACAAGCATTTCTACATGGGTACTTTTTATAAGTTTTAATTGTAATCATTTCTCAGAAATTCTCTTTTGCACATCCATGGCATTCTTTAAATACCTCTTTGAACTACATTGCTTGGATTAAAACTCTGAGTGTCTTAGTTCAGCATTATCCAATAGAACTTCCTGTGATGATGGAAATATTCTAGAACTGCACCATCCAATATGGTACCTACAAGCTATGTGAAGGTTTTGAGCCCTTATTATGTAACTGATGTGAGTGAAGAACTAAATTTTAAACTTTATTTATTTCAAATGAATTTAAGTTTAAATAGCCATTTTGGGCTAGTAATCACCATATTGGATACACAGTTCTAGTTACTCCCTGCTCCATCTATGAATTTATTTCAGTCGCATCTCTTTTACTGCATCATATTACTTCTGAAACATCCTCAAATGAATTTATCAACCAAATATATATGGATTTGGTGTTTTATTACTTGGGTGAAAAATTTTGTATTTTCAGTGTGAGTGTCCTTTAATAATCTAGTAATAATAGGTATAATATTTATTGAATGCATTATGTGTTAGACACTGTTCTTGAGCACTTAATTAATCATTTATTTGTCTCAATAAATTTACATTGTAACACAAGGAACCTTGTTTATACTTAGATTATAATTACTACCATTTTATAGATATAAACATAGGCACAACCACAGGTTCATTAATTTTTGTCTAAGATCTCAATAGCTAGTAAGTGACTGAACAAGGAGGTAAACCCCAGGCAATCTGGCTTCAAATATCAAACTCTCACTCCATTCTGTACTGTTTCATCTGGAGAGTGAGGTTTTTTTTTTTTGTTTTTTTTTTTTTTTTTTTTTTTTTTTATCAGTGGTTCTCTTTATACAAAATACATCACAGATAGGCCCTCTGTGAGAGCATCTTTTTTCTTTACATATAATACAGGAAAATACATTGCCTCCGGCAAGAGGGAAGAAAAAAGTATAGATGGTTTCTCTTCCTTTTTTGTTTCTATCACAATTTCTGAGCAGAAATTATGTTTGTAAAAAGATGATCCAAAATGTTCTGTAATTTATCTTAACTAATTAGGCACAAAGATTTTAATTTATCAGAATGAAATTTAAAAATTAATAAATATAAGTGACAATAAACAGGTGCTGCATGTTTGCTTCTATTACTATAAAAGATTATTCAGTTTCTTTCCTCAGTAAACTCAAAGAATTTAAAGTAATCAATATTGATTATTTTCAAAGGGCTGTAACATTCAGCTTTGACTCAGGTTAATCCTCTGTAAGTTAAAATTACTTAGAAGCGTACTGTCCATAATTAAGTAATCTTACCTACTAATACTATAGAATAAGGATACCATTAGGTGACATGAAATCTGTCATTTTAAGCATGCCCCCAAGCCTTTTCCAGATTGCTCATAAAATTTCTCATTCTCTAGAGAAATGTGATCTCTAAGAAATAAATGTCTCTGTCAAGTCACAAGTAATATGAGCACATGATGAAAAAATGAAATTTTTGAATCTCATAAGGGATATTGCAGTATGGTAAAATTGATTTTATTCCTTGTTATTTAAGTTCTCATGGTCATTTTAGGGTTTACCTTCTGGATATAAAGGGAAGATTATGATACCTTCTAGGGAGGTGGGGACCAGAGGCCTTTGGGGAGAAGGAGAATATTTTTTCATATGAAATTCTTTGTCATAAAATGCTAATGTTGGTGTTCTTGTCTTTATGTCTATGCATTCTTTAGCTATGAGGATAACAGACCCTTCATCAAGTAAGAATGACCTGAATGGCTGATAAATTCCATTTATCAGTGTGGTCCCATGAACCAGCTGTCAGATCAGTACTGAAAAATCACTAGAGCTTCTGTCATTCACATTGAGGCAGAAGAGCAAACTGTGCAGGAAAATACTCTGGCATACAACTTATATGCAGAATAAGTACACTGCAGGTGTATTGCCAAAAAATTTCTTTTTGCTCCACCTCTGTTAATTGGATATGACTTGAATTCAGTACCACAGTAATTGCATTTCCTGTGGTACAGACTCGTTTCACTTTGAATAGCTTTCTCCTTACATTGTGATATGTTCCTCTGTGCTGCATATGTCTGCATTTCTGTTGTCTGTTTGGGCATCATTCACATAAAATTACCTTTTTATTTAGTAGTATATCTTTGAAATGATCTTATGGGTATGAAACTACCCAATTACAATTGCTATTAATGATTTGTTAAACTTAATTTTCAAAAAGGAAAGAATGTCTCCCACAAAAATTAAATTTTACATATGCAAAATTATCTCTTTCAAATTTGACACCTGTCTCCTGATTATTAATCTAATTGTTTTTGAATATATTTAAGTTTCTGAAACATAGCTACAAGTCTGTAGTAGTCTATTAAATGTAGGCATATATGTTAATTTGGAGGCATTTTTCATATACATTTTAAAATGACATGTCCTGCAAGATTAAACTAAGATTTGGCATCCTATGGGCGACCTTGCTATAGACTTTCAGTTTGTTCTTCTGGTGAAGAGTCCTTTGTTTTCATTTTCCCCAGTGCCATTTCACTTACTTCTTCATGCTTTTGCTTATTTTTTGCTTTAGAAATTGGAGATCATTGCAGATTTACATCATATAACCCTTAGCCCCATCACATATTTTCTGGTGGATAATAGCTGACTTGAGTACATTTTCTTATCTTATTTCTAAATCTGAATTGCAATTTTGCCTTGATTTAATGGCAATTCTTTCCATTTTTCCTTTTTCCTATGTCTGTAGGAAGCTGAGAGGCTTTTCCTTCAATGTTCCCATATTTGTGAAGTCAGTTGTAGAGTACAATATTAATATCTGAGATGTTTTCTCCTTCATATAAGAAAATATACCACATGGAATAGCAAACTTCCTCTAGTGATTCTTAATTTTAAAATGTTAAGGTCTGACATTAAATATGTTCAATTTAGTGGGCACTTAAATCTGAAACAGTGACTGTTGTGGGAGAAAAATAGTAAATACTTATTATCCATTTTAATATGACTTTGGGACCATGTAATTCATTTTTAAAAACTTGGAACTCAAAATTATGGTAAAAGATATGCAAATTTCCCCTTCACTTTGCAGAGTTTCAATCCCCATAAACATTTCTTCCTTAGACAGTGTAAATGGAAGATAACAGTCTGCTGAAAAGAAATGTTAGCTTGCTCTGTTAAAAGGAAAGTGTGCCTGGAAACAAAACAATGGGTATATGAGTGCACAGCAATCTTGACTCCTTTGGTCCTGTTCTCCCATACTTAGAAGTTGAGAAGGATTCCATTTTCAGTTATTGGAGTCCAATCTATTAGACTTGTTAATAAATAATAAGTACATAGTCTACCACACGTATATGAACTTTTTCACCCACTTATTACTATTGTAAATGGCAGCTTGGAAGAAACTAAGAGAATGGAATGAGAGTGAGAATTTGTCTTCCATGCTCTACAATTCTTTTCATACCACTCCATCCCCATTCTCAGCTTCATCCTTTCCCATGAGTTTACAGACACTTCAAAAAGAGGAAGATTCCCTGAGCCTTTAAGCTTCTTTTCAACAAAGCTGCAAAACACCTAACTGCAAAAATCTAGTCCAACATAACCTAGGAGACAATAATCCAAAGAGTGGAACTATTTTTTTCCCATTCACCATATCTCACACTTATGTATAGGTATAGAATCTAAAAATTAAAAAATTAAAAAACAACCCCAGGACTTTTTCAGTTCATATGTGTACTCTGAAAACTGGTTCCTTCTGAGTTATGTTTTTTTGTGAATCAACACTACAGTTTTTATGGAAAAAGAGGAAATTTGGAAAAAGAGGGTAAAACTATTTCAGTTGAAGCAATAACTTGTAGCAATAATTTGTTCAATCAAACAAATGTTATACCAATGAGACCAGTGGAGACTAACATAACTTTACAGAATTCTCCCCCTTGCCATTCACCTTAATTACATCTCCATACCATTTGCATATGTGCTGCAAATACATGAATAATTTATGGCACAAATCTGCTTTTGCTTAAATGAATTTGTGTTCATAACATTTTCATTCACATATATTTCCTCAATCTTGATAACTTGTAGCCCCATTAAAATCTTAAAGTACTTACACCACCTGTCTTACATTTTCTGTCAATAAAACTTACCATAACATTTTTTTCAGTGTCAGTATTTTTGATATGATATGGTTGTCTTAAAGAACAATTATTTGATAATTCTAAATTTTCTTTTCTCTCTGCAGGTCATGGGTTATAGGTGCAATAGCTCTTCTCTGCCTCTTAGGATTGACCTGGGCCTTTGGACTCATGTATATTAATGAAAGCACAGTCATCATGGCATATCTCTTCACCATTTTCAATTCTCTACAGGGAATGTTTATATTCATTTTCCATTGTGTCCTACAGAAGAAGGTAAGCTAGAATTCTTTAAAAAAGGAATTCTTAGGGGCTGGGGATATAGCTCAGTTGGTAGAGTGCTTGCCTCTCATGCATAAGGCCCTGGGTTCAATCCCCAGCACCACCAAAAAAAAAAAAAAAAACAACAAACAAAGGAATTCTTATTTCAAGAGTAAATGGCATACATTGAATGATAGCAAAGCAACCTAACATATTCTCATATATTATTCTTGATATGTCTGTCTCTAGTAAATAAGCATATTGCTTCACTTATCTTTTATATTAGTGAAGATAAAATAGATACAACATAAAAGCATAATAGAGTGTTCAAGTGAAAACTAAATTTGTAACTTGCACAATGCACAAGGTCATTTTCTTAAAATCTTGCTTTTAGACTTTGGTATATCCATTGGCAGACAGAATTTGTGCAATAAGAAGTAACTGTTTCCTAAAATGATGGTAGGGTAACATAGGAAAAAAATATATACCTATGTGTATAATTCCATCTTTTTAAAAATTAGTTTACACTAGAAAATAAAATGTCTAGACATTTTATGTAAAATACTAATCTTTATATCTTTTGAATAAAGAATGGAATACTTAGTAATATTTTATACTTTTCTTTAAAAGTGCCTTTTATAATAATTATGAGTCAAATTATTAGAGTTCAATTTTTAATTTTCATATTGATCTGTTTTATAATTTTTCACATTGTCAGGGACATAAAACATTCAAATTTTATTTAAGCAACTAAATATTTTTGTTTCATATTTTAAATTCAAAGTTGATTTTTGATTCTTAACTCTATTAAAAATGTCATCTTTATAGCTCTGAAAATGTAGACCCCTCAGCCAGATTGCCTGGGTTTTAATTTCAGTTCCTCCAATTAAAAGAATATCTGATTTGGATCAAGTTAATTAACCTCCCCATATCCCAGTTTCCTCATGGGAGACATAGAGGTGTTAAAAATAATTATGTAATATTGAAAAAGGTGGCTCTGAAAATGAAGTGGCAAAATGTTAAAAAATTATCAGAAAGAAATATCAAGACCCATAATTTTGCTTTGGAAAATAAGGAAAATAAAAAGTAAAGATGTCTATCTCTAGAATTTTGTACTTGGAACGAAAATCCAAAAGGGGTCCCAAAGCAAGTTGTAAAGGGTGTACATTAATCAAGATGGACAAAAATAAAGCAAAATGTTATTCTATTTCATTTTTAGGTGGAGGTTTGGATGTAAAAGTGTTGACTTGGTCACCAATACAGAGTAGAAAAGCACTGATGCATCAGGCCCCAAGTAGAGATTACAAAAAAGAAAAAATATATTATATTAGAAGGCATAGACTTTAATGAATTGGAGTACCTAAACAAATATGGACCATAAACAAATCTAGAGGTTTTAGTATATTTAAAATATTTAACACAGTCTAATTTTGAATATATATGTGTATATGGTCATCAAGTTCAGTTCTGTGATTCATTAGAGCAGAATTCAGGAAACTACGACTAATGGGCCAAATTCATCAACTTCCTTTTATTGTTTAGTCAGTAAACCCAGAACGGTCATTGCATTTTTAAATATTTATATTTACATTTTAAAATAGGTACATTCACAATATCCTTGGTTTTGTCTCTTGCCTCACAAAACCTGAAATATAGACCATCCTACTCCATTTTCTGTTGCTATAACTAAGTATTAGATCAAGTAGTTTATTTACTCTATGGTTCTGGAGTCTGGGAACTACATGGCAGATGGTATCATGTAGTGAGACAACTAGCATCAAGTTCAGGTCTCTCTTATAAAGACCCAATGCAGTCACTGAGCCCTACCCTCCCAACCTCATGTAGTTCTAATTTCCTCCCAAAGGTCCCACCATTAACATATGAATTTGGGGATTAAGTTTCCAACACACAAATTTGGCCAGGACAGAGGTGGGGGACACATTAAACCCTAGTATTGATAATCTGGCCTTTCATGAATTTATAGGCTCTGATTTAGAAACTTTTATGATTTATAATAACAAGTAATGAATATATTGTTTTATCTATTCTGTTTTTAATTTTTAAATTTTCTGGTATTTTTATTCATGTCAAAAAGAGGGGCCACTATCAGAGAAAAGAAACATAAACTTTTTGTTTGCTTCATTTCTACAAAAGAATCAAGTACTGGTCTTTGTAGCTACAGAAATAGTCTTAGGAAGTTTTTTAAAACCATCTAAATTTCACTGTTCTTGCTATTATAGTTGCTCATGTATTTGGAGTTGGAAGAAAAGGAAGTTTTCTATTTTTGAGTTTTTTAGTTTAATGGGGTCATTTGTTGATTAATTCAACTCCTTGACAAAAATTGACCTTTTTGAGTTGTCATCTTTTCCTCAGTATGCCTGGTCGTGTCACCAGAATTTCCATGCATTCCATTGAAAGTGGTCACTTTGGCTTTTGTTCCGGCCTCAGATATTTGATATACTCTCAGAACTTCCAAGATCATTTTATTTCTGATTTGAGTATGGAAGAAATATTCCATTCGTAAAGTATGTTCTTTTTTCCTATCTTCTGGATTCTAGAACAACATCACGCTGAAAGAAGATATCATTATCTGATTGGAGTAATTATGATGCAGTATCATGTGAAATAGAGTATGCAAATGATTGGACAATCAAAGAGTTTTTTATTATAATCTAAAGAAAAATGTTTCATGATACAGTCCACGTTATATTTCTTTCTTTTTTTTCAAGACATATGCTTCCCATTTCAAATCATTTCACAGCAAAATCAAGTCAGTATAATGATTCAGTTAGTAATGTAGCCAATGTGGAACCTGGCATCACCAGATCTCCTGATTTGCTGATTGTTTATACAATCAGCTGAGAACATTCAACCTTTGTTGGAAAATGCAAATAGTCCATGATGAATTTCTGTGGCTTACCCATTCTTGCTTCTTTTAGGGGAAAAAAACCCGATTCTCCTTTTTTTCTTCTCTTTTTCTCCTTGTACTAAAGCATTTGTTTAGGTTTAAATCACTTCATTAAAAACACTCATCTAGACAGAAAAATGTGATTTCCTGAGTACATTAGGAAAAACAAGGTGGGCTGAGAGGCAAAGGATTTGATCAATTTTCAGGTTCTTGGAGATGCTTCGTAAATTCATTACAAATCACGATAAGCAATAACACTTGCCTTTGTTGAGAGATTACCTTAAGCCTTTCCAAGTTCTAATCAAAGAATTTACTTTTATTCTTTTCTGATACAGAGAAAGAGAAAATTTAGTAGATTAATAATAATGTGAATAATATATAATGCCCATGTTGGTCATGTATTAATGTTAGGGATGTGGCATCTTAGAGCTTTCTGATCACATACACCTGAGATTTGGACCTTTTCACAAAAGGAACATCACTTAATCTTTACTTTCACTGCTAAAACATTGCAGTGTCCTTCTCTGTAAAATGGAAGTGATAATTATTTTCCAGTCATTTTGAGGAAAATACCTTGCACAATTCCCTATGAAAAATTAGAAAAATCAGAAGTTTCTTCATTCCATCCTTCCAACATGCACATCTTAGAAATGCACACAAATGGGTTCACACTCATTTCTTTTTTTAAACAAATGAAATATGGATTAACTTGCAAATACTATGTAATTATCTGTATTTCCAATTACTGATAAATGTAATATCAAGAAATTTGGTTGCAAAACAGATCATTAAAATATTAAATATGTAATGAAATGTAATTTTGGAATTCCAGAGCAGAAAAAGGTCTTAAAGCCTGGGACATCATAACTCTGTTTTGCTCACAATGTTCTTAACACCCAGAGCACCTTTTTCTCTCTTGTCCCTTACCCTTTTTTTCAACTTCACCATCTAAACGGACTGATCTCAACCTAGCCCTGAAGATTTTTTCAGAAGTCTTCTCTACTAAGAAGCCATGCTTTGCCCCTGCCCCCAGCAGCCAGTCCTTGTGCATGCTTTGATTCACATCCTGGTCTCCATCATTGTTCTTAAATGAAATCAGCATTTGATAAATGTGAATTTGTGAGGCAAATCCAAATGATCTTTGATTCTGCTATATCTTTGACAGAGTGAACTTTGCAATATATTGAATAAGAATCATTTGAATGTAGATATTAATGTATTATTCACACCCCATTTTTGCTTTTCATTCTAAATAGCATTCCTCTGTAAAGCATATATGTATAAATCTCATTTTCAAAGACCATTACCTGTGACTACAACATTGTCATAAATTCTGGAAATTATTAACTCATATAAAATCAAATATGAAAAGAACTAAGAGTAATAAATAGTGTCATTTCTTCATGTAATTGTGTGAATATATAACCAATATGAGAAGATGTCCCTTTGTTGTTGTTACTGATAGCAGTGTGATTTACAAAAATTTCTGCTTGTGTGTGCTTTGTCCAACTAAATAGGCAGTTATAAAAATTTCAAACATGACAATGAAAGTTGTCTTAAAAATTGTCAATTTATTTCTCTGCTTGAAAACTTTAGTTAAAAATGTTCATCACTTATTTTCTTATGATTTTATATCACAACATAGATTAAGAATTTAATCTGCAACACAATAAAGAAAAGCAGTTGTATTTCTAAGTAATTATCAAGTAGAACTATTTTGTGAACATAAATTTAAAATATTTGTCATTTTTTATTCAGACTCTGCAAATTTGAGATGTTTAAAGAAGTCAAAGAAATGTGTATTTAAAAGAAATCCTTAGCCTGACACATTTCCATTTTCTGTCTTTAAATATTCTCTTCTATTTTTCTCACCCTGCATCTCCTCATTCCTTTATCCCACTCTTTCTCAGTAGATTTCTGCCTAAACAACACTAGCTACAATACCTCTTCACAGTATGCTACCTTATATCAAATTTATGAAGCCCAAAATAATGTCTTTGAACTAAGATATAATACCACTACGGTGTTATTGGAAATATTCATGTGTTTGCAAAGACTTGAGTTATGCAAAATTTCAAGTTCAACCATATGATCATAATTATTTTATGTTAAAAATATGTGCTGGACAGTTTATTCTGTATTCGTAGGATAAGGAAATATTTATATTATCAAAAACTAAAACTCACATTTTTTTCTGTCCTACTTCCCATCTGAAATCAATAACTTGCTAACAGAAGTTAATGTTTAATTGGCTAGGTACGAAAAGAGTATGGGAAATGCCTGCGAACACATTGCTGTAGTGGCAAAAGTACAGAGAGTTCCATTGGCTCAGGGAAAACTTCTGGTTCTCGAACTCCTGGACGCTACTCTACAGGCTCACAGGTAAACAATGTTTGTTCACTGAAATTAAATATTTCTTATGTGTACTCTGTTATTGCTGTTCTTTCCTATCCCAGGTGTTGATCACATCAAATGTATTGTTGTTTTCATGTGACTGGCATGACAATGAAATTGACAGAAATTGAAGGAACCAAAATTGTAATAAATTGAAATTTAGGGCCTAACATTGCATAATAAATACATTTCCTCAGGTTGTTTTCTAGTTGAATGAGTATCATAGGTGAAGAAAGGAATTTGCTACTTCATCCAGAACTCAAAAAAAATAAACTATGTATATATGTATATATCTATCTATCTATATATATGCATATATACAATTTGTAAGTTTATTATTAGTTCTCTAATCAGTGAAAGAATTCTTTACCACATACTGAAATAATTTACATGTAAAATTATATGTTTAGGTAAAAATTATTATAATCTTACTATATTTATGTGCTGACAAGTTGAGGGAAACCTCAGGAGTGGAGAACCTAAGACACATCATCAATATAACTGGTCCGTTTCCATCAGCTCAGCACTGGACATGGCTATATAGAGTCCCTAAGAAAATTGTAAACTTTTAGGTAAACTGTTGGCCATTTTTCCCAGGCTACAATGTCATCCCAAAGATTATTACATAGAAAATTTAGCATCTCTTGGATTCTAAAATGAGCCAGTTACGAAAGACAGTATTGTGTGGGTTTTGAGCAAGTTTGAGTTCAGCTTAGCAGACTAAATTCTGAGGAGGGCTTGATTAAGTTGATGAAGTTTCAAATCTAAAATTAATTTTTCTTGACTGTTACCTCAACCTATAAATGTTACTTTTTTCCAAATTTGGTAATTTTATATAAAATAAGAACAGCTACTTCATTTGTTCTTTGATGGATGTTCAGTTATAAACTTAATAGATTACATTTCTACAATTATATTTTTGCAATTATTTTATATTTTGCATATATTTTACAATTATATTTTTGTTCTTAGAAAATAAAATTACCTGTGTCCTTTAAAAATCATTTATAATTTAGGGGTTGGAGATGTAGCTCAGTTGGTAGAGTGCTTGCCTTGCAAGCACAAGGCCCTGGGTTCAATCCCCAGCACCGCAAAAAAAAAAAAAAAAATTATTTACAATTTAAATATATCTGATTCTTTCAAACACGTCAACTTTCTAACTGGACAGTCATACACACCTAATTAGCTCTGCAACAACTCTTATAAATCAGTAATAGTAAACATTGTTTTCATAAACACTTTTCTGAAATTTGATGAAGTTCTCCTTTACCTCTAAATAAAATCATATATCTGATATCAGTATAATACACTTCCAATGGAAGTTTTAGTAACTTGTGTTTAACTGTCAAACATATCAGATTATTTTAAGTAACTTATCAGCCACAAATAGTGAACATTATTCCTAAATATAACAAATGGTTATAACAATATGAATTTGGCTTATCATATCTATATCTTATTCAGGTTGCACAGTTGCAAATTAGGAGAAACAGGTATCCATTAAGATGGTCAGAGTTTTCTGAGTCTAAGCCTTCTATATTTGCCAATTGGCCTAAGAATGGTGGTGACTCCAGAAGATGCTTCCAGCAAGAGCTCCTTTATATAATCAAGGATTTTATTTCAAACTGGTGATCCCTTTCCCACCTCTCCTTTTTGTTATAACTTTTTTGACAATTTTTAAATTGAAATTGCTAAGATTTTGAAATTGTCCAGCCTGATTACATTCTGTAGGCAAAAGCATTCCTTGAACTCATTTGCAATAGTCATTTTATAGACAAATGTCATCACTGAAATAATGTTTGGCAGTTTCAGTTATAAAGTTACAAGAGTTGTACCATATTTAGTAATACTTCTAGTTTTAGAGCGAAGGCAGTGAAGCTTAGTAAAATCATGATAAACTTCATGTGTAGGTTCACCTTTGTTTGAATCCTAGCTTTGCCATCTGCCAACTGTGAAACAGAACAAATTTTAATCTCTTTAACTAAATTTTTCATTTGTAATGTTAATAATACTAATTTCTTAGGTTAGAATGATTGAGCTAATATATACATAACACAGATTGAAGGTATTCAATATTTGGTAGTTGCTACCATTTATTAGTGTCATCATTACAGAATATAACATCATATATACATATATATTTTAAAACTATATCATTTGTTTCTTCACCTTTTAGTTCATAACATCACAATTATACTCTTGGAGGGAAAACTTATATTGTTTTCTTATATTTAATATGATACTAATTCTGATTAACTATGACAATATAGCCCTCTATAAAATGATAGTCACTTAAATTCTGTCATTTATTTAGATAAAATTAATAAATATGTTTCACATTAACTGATTTTTCGTAAGCAAAGACTAAAGTATTCACTGACATTAAAGCAAAATTCGGGGAGTATAGATGCATTTTTTATATCAAATCTAAAATAAAAATCCCTATATGTTTTACTTTGTGATTTAGAAATATTGAGGGTTTCCTATACAATGCCAGTAGTCTTTTCTGGGATAAAATGGTTAAAATGCAGATAACCTCCCTTATGATCGTGAGCTTTGGTTCTAGTACTAAGAGAACTTATCAGATTGTGAAAGCTGGTAGAGAAAGAAGCAAAATGCTGTGATGGAAAGTATTCAAGGGACTACTTGGGTTAAGACTGTCTTTGGATGTGATAATTATGCCAAGGCTGAATGACAATATTCTAAATGAGGGGAAGAAAGGAAGTTCAAGCAAAAGCAGTTTCAGGTGAGAGAACAGCTCATGCAAAGCCCAAAGACAAGGGGAACTTTAAAATTCTGGAAAAGAAGGAATTCTATTAGGCAAAGTAAAGATATTCTTTAAGAGAACAGGACAGTCACACCAGAGACACAATTGCACAAGTCAGAGGAAAAGGCAGGAGATAGATCCCTAAGTATCTGTAGGAGTACATGAATTTAGATTTTGTTTTGATTGCTTTGGAAAGCCAATGGGATGATTTAGAAAAGGAAGAGACAAGATATCATACACATGTAATCAAGATCATGTGGCAGCTGTGTGGATACTAGAGTGACATGATTGGCAAAACTAAGGAATTGAAAATTGTCTCCACCTGTTGGTGCTCTAAACTTCCTTCCTTCCCGGTACTAATCACTTGTAAAATGTTGATAATTTCCAAAAGAATGCGAATGTAAGTGCACAGAAATGTGTACAGATTTTTTAAAACTATGGACTAAAAGATTTTCTTCCCCCTTTGATATACCTGTAATTGTTGTCATTTATCTTTCATTTATTTTATTTTTTAGATGTATTTACTTTATACATAATAATTGAAAAATTAAAGAATGTATATAAGATATATGAAATTGTGAAGCATGTTAATATAATGAAGAGCTGTGAATTCAATATCCCTCTTAGGGACTAGAATGTTTTCAATATTTTTCTTCTCTATTTCATCTCTCCCTAATTGATTTTTTTATGTCCCTATCAAAGCGTCCCAAATTTTATTCTATCATTTTCTTGACTGATAATAGTAGTTTTTCCCTCTCCAAAAAAAATTTCTGTAAAATGATATTGTATTGTCCATATCTTCAGTGATTTCTTTCAAGATTTTGAAATTTGTCCTTTTTTAAGTATTTTAAGATTTGTCTTAAAGATTTGTCATTTTTTATTAGTTTTGGTGTGTTGTGTGTATGTGTGTGTGTGTGTGTGTGAGCACTGATACAGGAAAAATGTGATTAGATATTTAACAGAATTTCCAAATACTTCTAAACATGTTTCAAGATTAATAAAACCAATTGTCTAATATTCTAAGATTAGGTACTGTTACTGTTTATGAAGTTAAAATATGGAACATAACCCCTTAATTCCTTTGTCATAGCAGTGTTTCTTACAAACTATTTCATTCTTGAAAAAACTTCTGAAATCCTTTATTTTTTCCTAACAAGATTTAATACTTTTTGATCCCTGATTCAATAAGATGCAAAAATTTTTTTTCCTCAAAGTGTAAAAATATTACAGTATTTTCATGAATTATCTGAAATGTAAATTTGAAGTGAAGATAATAATGATGGAAATAAATAATGATGAAAGAAATTTTAGTTATCTATAAAACTTCCTACTGTGAAGCAATGGATAGGGATGAATTGATACCTTTATCTCCTTCAAAATAGAAGTCATGATAGTATGTAATCTCTAAGATTACATAGGTCTTCTTATAATAGTTATAAATAATGTAAGTTCAGTAGAATTTTAATGATATTTTGTTCTTTCTTACCAATCTCACTCTTGCAAGAGTCTAAATTCTTTAAATCTTTTGTTGATAATCTGAAAATTTAATGCATATTTAAACATTCCCATTCCAATGAAAATTCTAATGAACCCAGCATGGTGGCACATACCTGTAATCCTGCTGACACAGGAGGATTGAAAGTTTAAGGCCCACTTCAGCAATTTAGCAAGGTCCTAACTTACTGAGACTGTGTCTCTAAATAAAAAAGATTAAAAAGGCTGGGGATGTGACTCAGTGGTAAGTGCCCTTGGGTTCAAGCCTTGGTAAAACAAACAAAACAGTTATAATGAAAATAATTTGTTTTAGCTTGGAAACTAAAATTGTCTAATTCTACTGTGTATTGTAAATATCCTTAACATATATAAATTGGCATAATACTTTACATTTATTCCTTTTTCACAGCTGTATTTATTTTTGGTGTAGGCATTTAGGAATACACCTAATGAGAGCCAAGTAGTATCATTGATTTTATTTGTGATGTTCTCATGTGAATATACTATAAGCAGATAGAAATCGTTTATCTTCCAGATGCTACAAAGGTCTCACAGAACCGTGAGAGAAAGAATGACTTACGTGAAAACTCACCGCCTCATGAGTTTGTTTCTTTCTTTATTCCTTTCCCTCCTTCAGAGCCGAATTCGTAGAATGTGGAATGACACGGTCCGAAAACAGTCAGAGTCGTCTTTTATTACTGGAGATATAAACAGTTCGGCATCACTCAACAGAGGTAATTAGAAATGATTTTTCATATTTATAACTCCTCTGATTACTTTAAAAAGTTCTTAAATGCATTGCTTTATTTGCAAGTTCTGGACCTTGTTCCCGTGATAGGAGTATTGCAAGGATATAAAACCTGGTTGAGTGTAGTACTGTGTTCCATTATTCATATGCCTGTTTTTTAAATCCTGAATTTTCGGGAAAATCTTTCCAAAAGGAAGTTAGAAAACGAGAAACTTCTTTTTCTAGTCATTTGCCACTGTTATAAACTTGTGAGCTGTCAGGCCTCATTGGAAGCAGTGAAAATGGGCAATTATGTGGCTATATAGTCTGCTAAGCATCATAGAATCCCACATTGTCCCAGGTATAAAGCAATTTCATAGTCTTTGTGGAAGTAAAAATATAATGTTTAATACATACTTATGGAAACCTGTGTATTGTGGGGAGAAAATCGTATGTAATCTTAATATCTAAAAGACTTATTCAGATAATATTGGATATTTAAAGGGCTAGGAAAACTATTTTTATGTAAATCATGATTTTTTATGTGTGTGTATGTGCTTCTGGTTAAAATGCTCTGTGGACATCAACATCATTTAGATTTTTGAAATGAAGTTATCTTGATCTACTGTTTTGTTTATGGTGGGTTTATGGTGGGTTTATGTTTATGGTGGGTTCTCTCTTTTTCTCTCTTCCCCACCCCCTCTCTTTCTCTCTCTTTTTCACTCTTGTGAAAGAGATATTAGAACTAATTTCACTGATGTAAAAATCACTAGATACAACATTTGTGGAATCAGTGCTGGAAATATTAAGAATACAGGTTTTGGGCGAAGGTGGGTTTTGTATGAACCTCGTTATTTTTATGATCAATATTGTTTTTTTTTTCTTACCCCTAAACTGCAATTATTAATCTATTTTCAACCTGTTTCTGTCAGCATTTTGTAACATATAACGCTACTTAGAAACAAATAATGAAATAATTATTGCTTATGATTAAGATGCTGGTACTCTTAATTGCTTTTACTCAAGTAATTTGCATCTTATTTAGAGACAGAAATTAGGACAAGTAGTGTGCAAACTGAATTTGATATAGGATTTCATATTATAATATATCTCATTGAATTTCATATGTTATTTGGGGCAAAGTTGTAGCAACTATAATCTAGTAAATTATCTACATTACTTTAGGTTAAGTAAGAATAGTGAGTGGGGAAATTCTTTCAAATATGAGAAAAACATTAAAATAGCTACATTTTTCAAAACAACTACCCTTTTTCTTTGTTTTCATTTAGTAAGTTATATTCATTTAGACAATCTCTCTCAAGTATTCTTTTTACATGGACAATCTTCTCTTTTCAATTTAGTATTGTTCTGTAGTTTGTGGAATTTATTTAAATGTTAGTACTATAACTTTTTACTTTACTTTTTAAATCATAGAGAACTAGTTATTCACCAATGCCTCAATAGCCTTGGAATTAGTTTGCTTCCAGAGTTAGTTTTCTCTGTTAAGAAAACTATACTTATCTATAGGATTTGTCATTAGACTTATTTTGAATCTTTTAGTCATAGCATCCATGGAATAGCTATTGTTTAATCAGGGATGAGGTGATTGTAACAGTACACTATTTTTTTCTTTTTTTACTTATTGTGAGGATGGGTATAATATGTAAAATTACTTTGTCTAGTATTGTGATTAAAATTTATGTTAGGAAAAATTCTTTTTAAGTGGACAGATTTTATGACTTCAAACTCGAGCACATTTTATAATGTTACTAATTAATCCCTTCCATTCAATTTCTTCTCAATAATATCACCTACTTGGAATATAACAATATGTGTATGACTGAGTCAATTTGAAATAAACTGAAAGAAAATATTATTTCATATTGACTGATAATGTGTCTGGGTCTGTAAACTAAGATGAGTAGTTTTAAAAGATATTTCTTAAAGCTATTGAATGAAGGATATAAAATTTCTTGTGACATTGAGGAGGTTATTTTAATGAAGACGTTGGGGAGGAGGTTAAATGGAATGCATGACTTGAAGTGTGTCCAAGTACTGATCTTTTTCATCAGGATATGTATTCTTCTTTTCACTTAGTGACTTTAAAGGTGCCAGAGATCATAGTGATCTTCATTTCCTGAATTAATTTCCTAACCCCACTCCAAGTCAGAAATTTCTGGTTTTATTCTCATCTCATTTTTTACCTTAGTTGATTAAAGTAGTTTAAAATTTTATTTCTTCACATTATGTCTCTGAAGATAGTCTTTAACCTCCTTTCTTTAATCTTGTCTTATTTCCCAGGGTCCTATCTTCCCTGCATTCAGGCGTGTGTATCATATTTAGGTAGGTGGCATCCAAGATTCATCTTTCCAGATAAACACTTCAGTCACCTCAGCAACATAATTATTCACTTGTGTTTATTCAAAAGATTATATTCTTTATTATTTAAATAAAAGTCTTAGACACCTCATCTTTGCATCCTCATATATTCTAACTTCCCATTCATTCTTAGTTACAGCTAGCAATTTTTTAAAAAATCAAACTCCATTTCCTTTCTAAGTTAGAAATATAAAATCTCTTATTTTTTCTTTAAAATAGTGCTGACTCTTGAAAACTACAGCTATTGCCTCACATTTTTTTCCCTATTTTTAATTTAGGCTTTCTTCCTTATTCATACCATTGCCCAATACATTAAGAGTATCATTTTAAATTTTATGTCTTATCATCTATTCTTCCAAGAAAGAATCAATAACTACCATCTTTAGGATCCATTAAGAACAAAGAATCTACCATACAATGTAGAACTACTTCTGTTTTTATTTTTTTAACTATCCTTTATATACTGTTCTTGAAACAAGTTTTTTCATCATATATATCAGATTACCTTTCTAGATTCCCAGTATAATAAAGATGATTACTATTGGAGTTTTATTCATTAGATTTATGTGAAACCTTGAAGGATTTATTGATAATTTTCAATGAGTGTACTAATTCTTATATATTCTTTTCAAGACTTTGTTGTTTGGTCACACTCATCTTTTTAAAAACTTCTATTCAATTTTTACTAAATATCTGTTTTTATAAAGGTGTTTCCCCAACTCTTCCCTAAACCTTTTTAAAAATTTTACTTCTGCCAGTTTGTTTCATATAATGTTATACAGTCAGGCAAATCCAGAATTCCTTGAAGCCATATTATTATAATTTGACATCACTGAAGCTGCTTATACAGTAGAAGGAACTTTAGATGAGCTATAAGGTCATGGTTGAATAGGGAGTCTCAGAAAGGGTTAACTTTGAGCAAAACTGAGTTTTTACAAGCTTGTAGGTGTGAAGGAGGTTTTATTTATTCGTTTATATAAGTATTTATTATTTTGTACATGCCTTGAAGGTTTAGTTAGTATTCAATCCCCAACTCCTCCCAGGGCTATGGGAAATCTAATTTAAATCTGCTGGCTCCAACATCCTGGTAGTGGTGGGACGGACTCATAGAACTCTTTCTACCCGTCACTCCACATCATAATCTCTGCTGCCCAATTTGCATCTCAAACAGTTTAGATTCACAATGCCTCTTTTTAAAAGTTGAGTTTGATCCAAAAATGAGGGATTTGCTGAGAGACTTTTTGAACTGTTCAATTAACTATAAAACATCTTCATTTTCCCCCCTTACATCTATATAAAAACCAGAATATTTTCTGAAATTAGATTTTATTGGATGTTATCTTTTATTGGACTTTATTGCAAATATTATACTGGCATTTACCATTTTCTTTTTATTTAATTAGTTAGATTGAAGTCAGAAATTTCTATTTCCAGTCAAGTTTAAGAAGTTCCTGCGATTGATGTATCTTTGTGTGAATTACAAAAAGTACTTCAACATTCATACCATTCATGAGATACTGCAAAACCGTGCTCCCTCTGAGTGGTGTAATTAGTGAAAAAGTCACTTCTTCTGGAACAAAATCCCTGGCATCATGGGATTTTATTTCCCTCTAACCTCTTATCCTCTATTTTGTTAGCCTCCACACAAGTTAATGTGCTATAAATTTTTAGGCATGGAGACTTGGACCAGTAAGACTATATTTATTTAAGCAATATTTAGAGGTTACGGTCCAGAAGACTGATCTGTAGATGTTTAGCACTTATTTATAAATGCATATAATTTGTCTTTTTAGAGTTTAGATGTGTATTAAAGTTCAGTTGTATTTAGAGTTCAGATTTGTATCCAGGTTCTCACTGAGTTTGTAGTCAGTAAAATTATGATGACCTCTGATGATGCATATATTTTCACAGATTTTTTTTTAAAGGGTAAATTTTGGCTCTCAGTTTGTTAGTCGCAGAACTACCTACTGAAAGGTGACCTTATTAGTTTGGAGCATTGTTTTTACAAAGGGGGAAACTCTGTCATCAAATATACATTTGCAAGCAGCTGACTTACTCATTATAGTTTCACCTAGTAGTTTTTTGAACATTGAGTTTTAATCCAGTGACATTTGCCAAATTGCTTAACTTCTCAGGGCTTATGCAATAGGGATATAAATGATTCCCACTTCAGACAGTCCTTGAGAGGAATAAATAAGTTAATATATGTAAATTGTTTACAACAGCACCCAGAACATAATAGGAACTATTATGATTATTGCTACTTTATTCAGAGATATTATATTATTATATTTTCTAATAAGTGAAAACTTGTCCTTGCCAGGGCTCTCAAATAATCAGATATTAAAATTCATCATTCACTACTGAAGGTTTCCTTTCCTTTTTATTTTCTAGAAATAGGTGGGAGGAATGAGCAGGTTACCGGAATGCCAAGTAAAACAAATAATAATTCACCTAATATGGTGCTACCCTTGAGGCTAACAAAGAAAAAAGCTAATAAAACTGAATTGTCTCTTCTCAATTAGAAATTAAATGCAAATTACATCTGCCTATTTGTACCTTCCTCTTTTGATTTGTAACCCTACTTTAGTGTCAAAGAAATAAAGATAATATATTTCTTTTTTTCTTCCTTAGATAATGACATAAGCAAACCCTATCTTCTCTTTTCTTCCAACAACCCTACCCTTCAAAAACTTAGGGAACACTAGTTCAATTCATACAGCCCTGCTAAATAACCAGTTATGTAGAAGAACTGAGATATGACTAGACCTCTTTTTAACTCATGTCTTGTCTGAACCTGTATTGTCTTTTCTATGATTTTGGACACTGAAGCAGAAGATATTTCACAATAAATCACCTGCTACCTCATTAATATTCAGGCTCCTACACCTAATTTTTTTATGCCTTTTAAAGAGAAATGCAAATTAAAAATTGTGAGTGGTGTTTGAGAATTTAACAATTTATATAAATTAAAGCTACTAGGGCAAAAAACACTGATATTCATTCACTGCACTTTATTCATGTCAATAAATATAACTGGCTTATAAGCATAAAATAAGCCATATTGCCCCAAAACCTTGCTATTCTAAAGGATTATAAAATCACTGGTTGTAAATGTTAACCAGCTACTCAAAGAATATGACATCTATTTGTGAAATTTGGAGAAGTAATTAATAATGTGTTGATACTACTTGCAGAGTCTAACAAGGATGGAGGAATCCTGTATAATAAACTTCTTTTTCTTATGAACAAGCATTATGATGTTAATGCAATATAAGTAACCTATGGCATAAATAAAATTTACCATAATATTATGGTGAGTCTAAAATGTTTTTGTTCTTTGCATTTCTTGAGATGTACATGAATACTACTTTGATTTCTTTTGTATATGTCATCAATAAAGATATAGTCAGAAAAGTTACAATATGATAAGAAAGTCTGTTTGGAAAACCATTGTAATAACCAAATGCAACATAGGTACAGATTTTAAAAATGAGGTGCTGAGTTAAATAGATAATTAAATAATACCATTAAATTCTGATTCCTAACCCAATAAGATCAAATAATGTTCAGAATGAACTCTCCATTCAAGTGGCAAAAGAATTATATCAGATATTGATTACTAGTGAATCAGGAACAAAGGTCCTTCTTAGAAATTGTTGGTAGAAACTTAAAAAGAAGAACCTTTAAACACTTACTCCCCAGGTCCTCCTTATGCTTTGCTTTCAACTTGTCTCTTTGACATGACGCCTTCAAATAATCTCATTTCTCACAGTTGACTACATAGTAATCAACCTGGTTTGTATTTGTTATAGTTGTTACAGTATTTATTAAAACTTTCTTAGATTCCTTCACAAAGAGAGTTGTTTATCTATGTAGGATCCTCATTTTTAAAAATATTTGCTTATTTTCTTATATTTCTAACCTTTATTTTAAATCAAACAAGCTTCTGTGAGATTCTTTGATAAATTCTAAATATATGTGCTGTAAACATTTCCACTGAGCTTTGAAACATTACTATTTTTAGTATAATTTAATGAGAAATAATTTTTCAAAAATTTCTTTTTCTTAGAGTTAAATGTGAGACTGCAACATAGCAATTGCTATGTGCTTTTCTTTAAAGAACACAATATGCCTCTTGATAGTTCATAGTAAATTTGGAATTTCTCCTTTAGTCTATGTATCTAGAATTTATATATTAAACATGGTTCTGTATTCATTATCTTTTATTTTACATCCATGAAGAAACTGGCTTTGTTGGCTGGTAAAGTAACTAACTTGTTCAAGTCCAGCAGATAGTAAGGCAAAAGTCTAGATTACAAGCAAGTTCTTTCTGACCGTAGTCATAATCACAATAACAATATATTCATTCTTTTCATATGATGGCAGTTTTTCATGAAGTTGCTAAAGATTACAGTAAAGACTTCTTCAAGGTTGTATTTCAAAATGACCTTTAATTTTGTCAACTATTATGGAAAACAGGTAACAGTCAGATTATCATATTTTTATTTCTAAATTTTTTCATGATTTATTCATTGCCACTGTATTTTGTTATAACACCATTCTTTACAGTAAATTCACCCTACTTATGCAGTAAAAGAAAAGCTTTTAAAAAACATGACTAAATGGAGAGACATATAGCCACATAGTATTCCTACAAAAGTATTGGATATGGAATATGTTGAATTACTCTATATTAGACCCAATTTTAGGACTTACGTAAAAAAGAATATTATGATCACTCTTCTTTTCTGGTTGCTTTCAAAATATTTCATTGGTAGGATCCTTTTTTCTTAAATTTTTAGTTATTTATATTTTAGTAAAAGAATTTACATTTTGGTCCGGGCAAATATTATGCTAAAATTGAGGCAAATATTTTCTGTCACTTAGTAACAGAAACAAAGATAAAACTTTTCCTAGATTTTTGTACTTTTGAATTTAACAGTTCTTGAAGCTATGTCATTCTCTATCAGGACAATACAGTAGTATCAGAAAAAGGTAGAAAACTTGAGTAGTAATTTTAATGACAGTATTATCAATTAAAACTTATTACTTCCATTTTTATTCTGGTTTTAACAAAATCTATGATATAAATAAATTTCAAATTTAAAAACAAAACCTGAACTGTATCTCTCATCTGGAAAAATGTTCCTACTAGAATATAAACATAAAGCTTGTGATGGCATAAATGTACTATAATATATTCAACAATGGACAGTCAATGTTTATTTTTTCTAATAAATGTCACATTAAATTTATCTACTATTTTTCAATTACGTAGGAGTTAATTCTATTACATGAAAATTTAAAATGTGAAAGGAGGGGGCATATGTTTGGCTAAAAAAATAGAAAGGATACCTAAATTGTCATTATCAATATTTCTGCTGTATTAAATTAAAGTGACTGTTATTAAATTGTGTGAGAAAGCTTAACTTTATTTAACTTGGCCTTATGCACAAATATCGCATGCCATTTAACAGTAAGTGTTTATGTGATAGATTCTTTTCTGAGCTTCATAATAAGCTCCCATAATTTATCTTTATAAGGAATATGGATGCCTGAAAACAAGTTACACAATACATTTGTAGATGGTAGTACATGACCCCAGAAAAGTATTATCAAATTAAGAAAAATTTGAGGGGATACCTAGATTGAAAGAAGAGAGTTCATCTTGATTTAGAAAAATAGAAACAATATGTTTCCTGAATTAGCATGGTCTAAGCAGAACAGAGCTGATAATGATCATATGATCCAAGAAGCCTTCTCTGAACAACATTTAAAAATCTCTTTATTCATGAACACCCTGTTTTAATTCATGCATACTTTTTCAGACATACATTTTTATTTATAGATTTCAGTTTTATAGTTCAGGTTTTAGGAGAGGCCTCCTGCATGTAAGCTTATATAATTTGTATAATATACCTATATTGCACAGTATTACTAAAAACCATATGTTCTTTACTTTGGTAAAAGATCTTATATTATTAAATAGCTTGTTTTTTTCTGAAGTTTGTTTTATTTAGCAAATGTGCATGAGCAATGTATGATTTGCAAACAAATATAACTGAAATTGACTATATAACCATTAGCAGATTATAAGAATCTGATATGGAGAAAATGAATTGAGTAACTATTGTGAGAATGACAAAGATGATTTTTTCTACTACATGTCTTTTATTACTAAAAAGAACTGTGGTTAACCAACACTCTGTCTATACCTATAAAAAATTAGCCTGTTTTTTCAGACTCAGTGTTCTTTGTATTGAGTACTATGCTAAAAATTGTAAATATCCAAGTTATTAGAACAAAAAAATTCTTGCTTTGACCACAAAGGATGAGATTTACAAATGAATGACTAATTAATACAGGATTATCATTTTTGTAGAGCACCCACTTCCTCTGTTTTAAAGCAAAGGTTCACCAAGAATTCTGAGTTACAATCCTACCATTTTGTCTTAATGAGTAAGAAAATCTACCATATCTAAGCAGAATTTCTTTCTACTGATGGTATGAAAAACATCTCTGAATATCCTGGCATCAGTTGCTTTGTCTGCAACATGACAGAGTTGTGTTACATGTCATAGGGGAAAATAGCAAATGCAAAAAAATAACACATTCAAATCTTTAGAAGAAAACATAGTTTAGAGAAATATTTTTTTAAACAAAATAAGATCACATACTATGAGAAAAAGACAAATAGGTCTTTCTCAAATTCCATATCCATAACAGATAACATAAAGGAAAAAGATGTAAACAATGCACATAACAAACAAAATGTTAGTGCCTGGATTATATAAAGAGTGTCTACAAATTGATACATAAAATTCAACATCCCACTGCAAAAAAAAAAAAAATTCAACATCTCAGGATGTGGGCAAAAGAACAGGCAACTCATGAAAAAGAAACTCTTATGAACAATGAACACATGAAAAATTACCTCATCTTTCTAATAATGGGAAATGCAAAGTATAACAGTAATAAGAGATATCATTTCATACTCTGTCTGATTTGCAAAAATGACAAAACTAACTCCCAGAAAGAATTTGAGAAATATACACTACTTGAGGGAATGTGAATTGGTTTAAACACATTTGACAGCATTTTTATCAAAATGTTATAAATTGAAAATGTCCACAATATATGACCCAGCAGTTCAACTTATAAGTGTTAACTGTAGGAAAGTTCATATATCTGAACATGAAAACATATGTAAAACTAATTAGTACAAAATAAGAGGAATGGAATAGGTAACTTCTAGGGCTCCCAACTCAAGAGCTCTGAATTCATATATTAAAATAGATGCAACACTTCTGCATTTAGAATATTTCATTTTATATTGAACTAACAATAACCCAATCTGTTCTTTGGAGAAAATGTGTCATTGAATCTATATTAATAAATTCCCAGTGAATGAATTAGCTATTAAAGAAACTGAAGTATCTCCAAACCATTTGAATGAAATTTAATAGGCAGGTTGATTAAAATTTAATAGCAAACTTGTTGGCTATTAAAAGTGTACAGTGTGATAAATCAAGATGTCAGCTCTTCAATTTATGATTTTTAGAAAAAAATGATGAAAGAAAGGGCTCTTGACTTTCAACAAAATGTTTCTTCTTGGACACTTTATAATTTCATTAATTGAATTAAAACATGAAAATGTGAAATTATGTTTTGAATGTTATTTTATACAACTCTTAAGGGTACCATGCAGATTCCCTTTGTCTTAAAAGGGAATTGTTAATTTTTTTATTGTTTAAAAAAATAAATGATTTAGTCTTGAATTATATTCTTCTCTTTCATAAACTAGCCCCCTACAAAGTGGAATTAATCATTGCTCAAATTGTCTTTGTAGCAGAGGAGGTGGGTGTTATTTGATTACACAGAAAAGCAAAAAATAGGAAACAAAATATTTAAAATAAACAATTTCTGAGCTGTTTCTCTATAGTTTTTGGAGTTTCTTTTTTTATCTACCTACTTTCACTTTTATTTGTTTGCTTATTTTGTATAAATTAATCTATGACTAAAAATGAAATAATTATTACTGAAAAGCACATGGGAAATTTTCATGCACTTCTAGAAGGAGTAATGAAAAAATAAATAAAGTTAAGTAAAGCCATCTGAATCATGTGTGACCTTGCATAAATTAAAAATGTCTCTGGGCCTTGTTCCTTTATTTATTAGATGATAATTGTTGGTTAGATGATGTTAAAATCTTTATTTAGTTCTAATTTCTGAATTATAACCTTTTTCCATAATGCTCTATTGTAACTGATTAGGTGTTATGGATATACATAATATATATTTTGGGACTTCTAATTAACTTTTTCCATTTTTCTTGTTTATATTATATGTCACTAGCTAAGGAAAGACACTAACCTCTTTATTTTCTTTAAATCCATTTTCTTTAATCATTGAAAAAGAAAAAAAAGAAACCATGGGACCCTTACACCAGAAAGAAGTATAGGCAGCTCTGTGTGCACAATGAGCATGCAAACATACTCCTAAAACCTTTTACAGACAAATTTGAGGATTTCACAACTTCACAGATACCATATCCATGCAGAAGCTCTCTTGACTTGTGCTGAAGTTAGTATTCTAATTCTGTAGAAAATACTATCATTAGAGAGACTGTTTTTATTTATATGAATTAAAGCCTCCATGATGGGCCAAATTTCAGGACTGAAAATAAAAACATAAAAGTATTACTCAGTAGTGATACTTCACTTTATATGTAACTTTGATTTATATGAATTAGTCCATGTGTATATCAGAAATGACTTCATTAAAAAAAGTTATAACAGGCTGGGTATATAGCTCAGTTGGTAGAGCACTTGCCTTGCAAGCACAAGGCCCTGGGTTCAATCTCCAGCACGGCAAAAAAAAAAAAAAAAGTTATATCAAATTTAAGGGAGAGAGAACCCTAAGGGAGTGGATGGAGGATGAGGTATATTAAATAAGAAAGAACCATCACAGTAAAGCTATTTTATAAGGATAAAACAACAAGTCATTGTCATTTGCCAATCTATATATTTATAAATAACCAGAAATTAAAAATTAAGGCATAATGCTTTGTGACTATGGAAGAAAATGGTACTTAATTGGTACACTGGATCATCAAGATCGTAAATGACAAAGCTTCAGTGATCCAATATGATCAAATAAGAATGCACTCTGAGGGGCAGTGTAGAGTAGCAATTCAAGTTATTTTAAGAGCTTTTCAATGTAGTTTTGTTAGCATTGTTTGAATTCTATTTCTGAATGATCTAGATTCAAGTGAGATCCAACTTTCATCCTTGTTCAGATCTGTTTTTCACTTCACAAGTTCAAAGCACACTGATCTGCGTTAGATTTCCAGTCCTCAGTTACAAGAATCACACTGTGCTAGCCCAGACAATGCTGTCGTTCAGGGCCTTCCAATGTCAAAAACACCCACTCTTGTCATAAGGAAAGAAATGTCACATTTTCATGGTAGAACTATACATTTGAGAAGAGTTGCGCTCATTATTATTCCATTGAAAATTCACTCATTCAGAAACTATTGTACCACTCTCAATCTTCAGGTATAAATACAGAAAGAAAGAACCCTTTTTCAAATGACTAATCTTCCTCAGGGGCTTTAGGCTCTGACTTTATGAATAATTGTCAGAAAAGCTTCTCTGAGTTTTTCCAATATGGAATATAACCATCCTAGTTGGTTTGTAACTCTCTTTCACCAGAAATAAAAGATTTCGTGGCTGACCTTCTGTTGAGAGCTATGTTGATGATTCACATATGCTGAAATCAATATTATTTCCTTTTCTGTGGATTAATTCACTGTCCTTCGTTTCTGACAGCAAATAAGCAGGAATGGCAAGACTACAGCCAGGATTGAGTGTGTTGGATGAGTGAGACAGCTATTTTTACATAGTCACTTTATTTTCTATTTGTTTGGATTTCAGTTTTGTTTGGTTTTATCCTTTATTGTTACTATCTGCAGTTAATATTTAGGTAACATTATGCAATTCCAAGTAATTAGACAGTTGCTTATTTCTGCTTTAAAAGTTTCAATAGTACTGTCCCTAGTATTGTGTTAGAAGGAAATAAGGAAATTGCATCAGGAATTAGACAACTGGCACCACTAAAAGTTTTTCCTCATTTTCCTCAGGATTACTAACACTACTCAGAATTGATAAAAGTGACTTGATTTTTACATTTTCAAGATGGCATCAATTTCACATAATATTTTCATTAAACAGTTTTTATTGAGCGAGAGATACTATTCTAGACACTTGGTAGAGCAGTAAATATTTTCTATGTATTCAATCTTTCTAGAGTTTACATCCCAGTGTTAAAAGAATTAGCACGTAAACATTTTTTTCTTGTATATGGCACTATAACTGTCTCTCCCACCAAACACCAACTTTTTTGTGTCTTCCAACTGACTAACCAGTACATTTAACTTTTCAGCTAAAAAACAGTGACAGATGGTCTATAAACACTAAACTTCTTGGAAGTCTTGAGCAATTTCACAGCTGTTAGAAGGGAAGTTTACAAATCAGAAGTTAGTTGGAGGGAAGAGGAAGAGACAGGGTAGACAGAATCCTGGAAGATAGTATCGGAATTCAAAGTGACCTAAGTCAATTGAGGAAACCGCCAGAAGCAAACAGAATAGACTTCTGCAAAGACAAGTGAAAAGCAGTTGCAGCAACAACAGAAAGACAAAAGTACCTCTGCATGTAGAAGATGGAGGAAGACAGGTTCTGTCCAAGCTTTTAGTTCAAGGATCCAGGCACTGGCAGCAAGCTGCTGTTTGTGTTTGCTTTTTCTGCAGTGCCACCATTCAAAAGTATACTAGAGTTGCTTAATGAGTGTGGACTGTAGGAGCCATGTGAAAATAACTCCTAGAAAAATCACATTTGTTTGCCATGATAGGAAGAAGGACCTTTTGAGGTCACTTTATGCACTGTTTATTCTTGGAAAAGTGACTTATTTTAGGTGAATCAAATGAAGGATAATTATTTGGTTTCCAAAACATATCCCTTATTCTTTCGTACTAGCAAATTTGTAGAGTTTATCAGTATCTTTACACTCTTGGTAACACATTAATCATCACATTCAACTTCCTACTCCTGTTCTTATTGATGAAGCCCTTCCTTTAATTATAACTCTAAAATTAAAGCTGGTTCCAAATTGTGCAGGAGGTATAAAATGAGAGATAAATGGTAAAAACAGCCACTGATTTTTAACTAGTGATTCTTCAATTTTTTTTTTCAGGAAAAAACTTTGTAATACCAGAGATGAAGAGGAATATGCATTTTGTTTAAAAGATTTTAATTATTTTTGTATATTTCTATATGGTTTTAGTACAAACAGCATATATTCATTATGGTTAACAGACCCTTAACTGATTCTGGATTGCACTGAGATTTGAGGAAGGGACCTACCTTAGAAGCCAAGTATCAGAGACTGAAGATTGTCTGTATCTTATGGTAACACCTACCTGTGCATATCAGTAGCATTTCTGACATGTGGCCAGTCTTTAAAGCTTAGTAGGTATTGAATAAAATAAAATCAGCTTTCACCTAATTTATTTAAAATAAAATAAAATACCCTTTCATCTTAGATTATTAGTTTCACTAATCAAAGTACTTTAAACTACATTCAAAAATTAGAAAAACAGAACTGAAAAAGAACATTATACTGGGAAAGACATAATCAGATGGATTATCTATAAAAACGTAAATACCTTCATTAGAATTCCATTATGAAACAATTCCTTTTTATTATTGATCATTTTTTCCTTCTACACTTGGCTTTTTATAAACTGAATGATAGTTATCGAGTTACCTGCTTTTCACTTGTACTTCTTTTCAACTCAAGTGTTTATTTTAAAGCACAGATAGCTTCTTTTGCATCAGTACCAAAAAGCTATTTTTCTACACATATAAGAGAAAAATGTTTTATTTTAACTTGTATGTAGGAAAGCAAAAAAATGGCATGAGATCTTTTTACTCTACTGTTCGATTTCCAATTATTTCAAGTTAATAGTATGTAGTAATAAAGGGAAATATAGAGAAATGCAGACACAAGCCTGAGCCATGAACATCCCCACTTTTATCTTGGAGAATGTTTATTTGATTTTCTATTTTCTGGTTTTCACACCAGTTTATTTTGAATTACACCTTTTGTTTTCTACTTAAATACTTAGAGTAATTCCAGAAAACAGTTTTTTATATTACAAAACTAACTTTTCTTTTGTACTTGGAAAGAGCTAGAATTATAAATATTAGGTAGCAGGTGCAATTTAAAGGTAATTTATTTTTGTGCAAACCAAATCCTGCCTCAAACAATTAAACTTGCATACCAATCACAATATAAATCTTTAAGATCTACAACTTTCCATTTTTTAAATCTGAAAGGCACTGTAATAAACTTTTTAAAATTCTTCTTAGTAATATCCCATATATGTAATTTATCAAGGGAAAGTAATATCCTGATAGATCCATTACATGACAGATAAAAGATTTGCCATTACACTACATAAGAACACTTAAGTGTATTATACAACTTCAGCAAACAAATATTTAACATTTAGTAAGTGAAACATTTTGTGCTACTTCTATGCTAATTCTTTGCAGGATATACAGGATTTGAACAGATACATGACTTATTTCTTGAAAAAAGTGATATTTTACTACTCTAGCGATCAGACAAGCTGTATGGCCCTTTAAATCAAGAGGTATTCACTTTCCCAGTTTTGAGATTAAAATAATTATTAGTAGCCGGGCGCAATGGCGCACACCTATAATCCCAGCAGCTTGGGAGGCTGAGGCAGGAGAATTGCGAGTTCAAAGCCAGCTTCAGCAACTTAGCGAGGCCCACAGCAACTCAGTGAGACCCGTCTCTAAATAAAATACAAAATAGGACTGGGGATGTGGCTCAGTGGTGGAGTGCCCCTGGGTTCAATCCCCGGTACCAAAAAATAATAATAATAATAACAATTATTATTATTATTAGTTGACTGATAACTTACCATGACAAAGAATTATAATTTAGAAAAGGTAAACATTACTATTTCCTAATAGTCCTTTCTCATTTTTTTATATTTTCTACAAATGAATAAATTTTTTATTTTACTAACATAATACTGATCACTTTTAAATTTGAGGTATTTGTATTTGTATACAGTTGTACAGAATAATAATGAGAGATATTTGCCCTTTACTTGAATTTTATGAAAACTATACTACAATATCACAACCAGGATACTGATCTTGATACAATCAACCAATCTCATTCAGGTTTATTCAGCTTTATTTGTAGTTAATTGTGCTAGTGTTTAGTCTTATGTAATTTTATCCATGAAGTAGGTTGGCACGTGCACCATCATAAAATACAGAATAATTTCATATTTCCATCACTACAAGGATGTCACACATTTCCATTTTATGATGATTCACTTATTTCCTCTCTCCATCTTTAGCCTGTGGGAGCCACTAATCTTTCTGTTTCTATAACTTTATCATTTCAAGAATATTATATCTATACATGAAATTATATAGAGTGCTATTGCTTGGGATTGGCTTCTTTCCCTCAGTATAAATCTTTGGAGATTCATCTAGGTTTCTAAGTATAGAAATGTGTTCTTTTGATTGCTGAGTAGTTTTTCATGGTATGACCTGCTACATATTGTTTAACCATTCACCAGTGGAAAGAAATTCAGGCTTTCTTTTGGGGGGCTATTCCAAGTGGCACTGCCATGAACATTCCATGTGTATGCAAGACTTTCTATATAGACAAATTTCCATTTCTTTGGGATAAATGTCCAAGAGTGCAGTTACTGGGTAATATGGTAATTGCATGTTTAGTTGTACAAGCAATTCCCAAACCTTTCCTAAATGCTGTACTGTTATATTACCATCAGCAAAGTAGGAGGGATCCAGCTTCTCTGCATCCTTGCCAACATTTAATATTGTCACCATTTTTATCTTAGATGTGTTCTTAGTCATTGTGGCTTCATCTGCATTTCCCTAATGGCTAATAGCAGCCCTTTTCATGAGCTTACTTGCCACCCATGTCTGTTCCTTGAAATGTCTGTGTATACATTTGGACCAGTTTCTAACTGGGTTTTGTTTGTTCTTAGTGTTGACTGTTGAGAGTTCTTTCTACAATCCAAATAGTAGTTCTTTATTGGATCACAAATATTTGTAAATTTGTTGGCAATATGGCTTGTATTTTTCATTCTCGCCTATATGAGAAAAATTAACATGTACTTACTCATGTTACCTTACTATCCACCACAATTTTTATTTTCCTTTCTTCAGTCACATTTTCTTTCTTTATCATCTAACATAAGTATGCAGTTCAACCTATCATGTTCATATATAGCAAAATTATATGTAATCAAACTCTCTGATTTTTTGCTTTTTGATTAAATGACTTTGAAGGATGGGAGGTTGCAACTCATACTGATGGTGTGCTGAAAATTAAGAATATCTGTTCACAAAAAGATGAAAGAATTTAATTTTGCCACTTTCCTATGCTAAACTTTGAAAAACATTTGGAAAATGGAAAATGGAATTTTATATGTATGTGTGTATATTTTGCTTGATATCACAGTTACTATTTATCTGAAATATTTAAAAATAATGTCTGTATGACTTTTTACCAGGCTAATAAGATCACCCAATTAGTATGCTTACTGTAGTGTACTAATAAGAGTGATTATGTTTTATTTCAGTTTCAGTAATTCCACATAGAATTTCTAAGAAATGTAATATTCTTCTGTTGTGTCAACAACTGCTCTCCAAATGAGTGTTTGACCTTAAATGTTGCCTTTTATTTATTTATTTATTTTTTTACTTTCATTGAAAACAACTCAATGGTTTCTGAGCATAAGGAAATGTTTTGTTGTTTCTTTTCGCATTTTAGCTTTTTAATTTTAATTTTTTATTTTTTTGCTTTCATGTTTTGTTTGTATGAATGACTGGATTTTGCTTTTTAATTTTTATTTATTTATAACAAGCATGGGAATATATTCTTGCATACACCTGGGGAAAGAGAGTGCCATAAATGTGGCCTAAGCAACACTGTAAATCATTTTCTTTCTTTCCCATTGACTCAAATATGTGTACATTGTTGGAAATGTGTGCTGCTCTAGTGGCATATTTTTTCAGTTTAATTAGCTGCCTGCCTGTAATCAGGGCTATATCAATTGTTGTCATTCTAAATGTTTCCTTTCTTTTTTTCAAACACATTTGCCTGATTGACCTTTTTTTTTTTCTCTGTCTTTCTATGGGGCTGCTCCAGGAGCCATGGCTAATCATCTTATAAGCAATGCTCTGCTTCGTCCGCATGGTACTAACAATCCCTATAATACATTGCTTGGGGAACCGGCGGTCTGTAACAACCCTTCTGTCAGCATGTACAACGCACAAGGTGTGCTGGAGTTTATCTTAATTTTTTCAAGTGAGAGTCCCATTTTATGTAGCTTTTATGAGCACATTCTAGTTTATTTTCTCCTGCCTTTTCTTTGTTTTGGAAGCAGACACACAGACTCCTTCACATTCCACTCCTCTTGGTGCTTTTCCATTTTCCTTAGGCTTTCCTTAGTAAGAAATGGATGCCTTCTGATAAACAAATGCCTGATTCATCCATATGTGTTTGTTTCTCTGTACTGTTACAAAATGTATTGTGGTTTGTCAGAACTTTTCTTGTTGTTCATTTATTTCTATATTAAATACCTATGTATTTATTTCGAGAAATGAGATACTTGTCTAAGGTAAGTAAGATAAAAGAAGACTTGATTCCGTAGTCTTAATGTTATAAGATGGAGAAAATAAATCTTACTTTGTTAAATCATGAAGTACACTCTGGGCACAAAGCATTAGTATTGATGAAAGCATTAGATTAACTCCAGGGAAAATTACATTGAACTAAGCAGTAGAGGAAAGAGCAGTGAACTGGACAGTAGCAGCTCAGGTTCTGCCTTAGCTTTGCCATTACCTACACAAACTAGAGCAAGCAGATCACAAAATTATTTCTTCTATTGACTGCAAGTCACAAACAGGTTTTGAAAATGCTTCCTCTATGTATCACTTACACTATGATTATGTGGACATGGTTTTACTCTTTCTCAGTGTAAGTGAGAAAATATATTCACAATATATTCTGAAGGAATCCTTTACTATTTATTGCTATTAAGATTATCAATATATTGTATTAAAATCATAAAAATTATTTAATTGTTTATAAGATATCACATGTATGTATTTGTGTAAATAGAACATAAAATTGTTGAAATAGAAGTTTCATTAAAGAAACATCCCACTTAAAATTCACTATAAGAGATATAGCCATGGTTCCTTCAAGTTGAGTGCAGTAGATTAGCAATATTTAAATTACCCAGGCAAATTAGAATAAAATTTCTATTATACTTTGTGGGAATCTCTGGAGTTTTTTTGCATTTTTGTTTTTTTCTCCTCTTTCTTTCTCAGTCAGAGGTAAATGATTAGTGGTGTGACTGTAAAACTTGGTGTGAATGGACCACTTCAGAAAAGCATGTTTGTTGCAGCCCAGCCCCTGGGCACCTCACTTTACCTGCTACCCCATAGGATTCCTTGTCATATACAAAGGATGATTTTAAGTTATTTCAGAATACTAAAATTGTTAATTAACAATTAACTTCATGGATATGTTTAAGATGTTTGTTTATATGATGAAATAATTCAGTAAACTTTCAATTTCATCATTTGTCTTAAAGACTACCTGTTTAAGAATCATAGACTTTGAGAACCAGAAGGAGGGATAGCGTTCATTAAATGCTCTTCAGATTTCTGGCATTCTGTAAGCCCGACCTTGTTGAAATGCTCTGCTTGTGGTTCACTCATTTATGTGTATGTATAGATATCTAGATATATTCCTCTGACTTAATGCTTACGTTTGCCTCTGGAGGAAAGAAGAGCAATGCATTCTTGGTTGCCTGTTGGAAATCCTTGAAATATTTGAAAGCAGCTAACCTATTATCCTTTGGTTTTCCATTTCCCTCCAAAGCAGAACCATCAATAAGACATAATTTCTGGGTCCTTCTTCATGGTTACCCTCTCTATACTTTCGTCTCTCATTTTTCAATGTCCCTATTCCACTGTAGTTACTCTATGAATTGTACACACATCAGATGTGGTTTGGCAGAACAATTTAGTAGAGCTTGTAAGGATTTATTCTGTCTTTATTATCCTCAGGATAAGTGAGAGGTAAATGTATCATTATAAATATTTTAAAGTGTCCTGAGATGTTAGTAAATTTTGAATGATGTTAAATGAAGATTCAGCATATTTGCAAATTAAATATGCTGTACATTATTCGCCTTACACAGAATTGGTTGTAATTACTTTAAAATAATAAATTTGGATCACATTTTATTTTGCTTTTTTGGTTTTCAGAGATAAAGTATCATTTCTTATTAATGAAAAAGTAATAATTATTCATTTATATGTTTTTCTGAATTCAATATCTGCCTTCTCATCTTTATTTTTACTGGTATCCAACAAAAGGGGGGTTGTTTTTAATGGTGGACACATATCTATCTAAATTATTAAATCAAAATTCTCACAAGACAAAATTTTTAAAAACACCATATAGATTCAAAGTTTATTCCTATGGAATTCATTACTGGTTATTGCTATTAAGATTATCAATAAATACACAAAGGAGTTGTCTGAATGAATTTTTCCTTTATTCCAGTAAATTTAACAAATTCTACGTTCCTTAAAAATAAAAAGTAAATAATTCTATTAATGTTTTTCAGAGCCAGAAGTAGAACAGTTCTTCTTGTTTTAGTAATTTTTAAAATGTTAAGAAACCATGGTAGTGCTTAAAATAATTCTATTATCACCGTCCAAAAATAAATCTTGATGATTGTCATGTTACTGCTAATCTTATGCTTTCAGATGAGTGCACTTACATTCTTACTGGCAAGGTGAAATCTTACATGAAATTTAGTTGACCCGGTATGTACTGGAGTGGTTCCTGGAGTGGCTCGTGTTGATTAATCACTTGGTTCTGTTCTATGGCTCCTTACTTCAGTTGTACCAATGCTATCCAGGCATAGAAATGTTCAGATATAAAGCAACCAATCTTGTCTGTAATGCCTTTATTTAAAATATGTAAAGATGTGTTTATAGTGTTACTACTGAAGTATATGAATTTAGAAATAAAATTGAATAATTTACTTTTATTATATTGAATTCAGATGCTATCTGTGGAAATGTTTAAGACTTCATGCATAGAATTTCTGAACCATTATCTTTTTGTCAGTATTAGAAATTCATTTTCATAGAGATAAATCTCATTATAGAAAAACCTGTCAGCACAATGTAAGAGAGGAAGTCATGATTTTACTAAAATAAATTTACATCCTAAAGTAATTTAATTCAGTTCTAAAACTTTAAAGAATGACATATATCTGTAGGATGAGATGTAGTGAAGAATACAAGTAAGAATGCAAGGTTACCTTATAAAGCATATAAATTAATATTCCATCATGGTTTTCAAAGCCTATAGCAGAGATGAAGAGAAAATTGCAGCAGAGTTGGAAGAAGTCTAGAGACCCCCTTTCTGATCCCATCTCTGCCATATTAGCAGGGAAGCATTAGATAAGGCCCATCCTCTATGCGCTGTGGTTTCCTCATCTCTGAAAAGTGGGAATTGAACCTCAGCAATCTATCTCATGTACTTCCAGTTCTAATATCCTTGTATTTAAGGATTGAGCTATAAGGAGCCTACAGGTATTTACCTCTGTTGATAAACAGTGCTGGCTTGGCTGTTTATTTCAAATTGTTATTCTAAAACTTTTGAAATTTGAAAAAATATTTCTTCTGCTCTTTAAAATGTTGTAGGTCTTGTTTTGCCAAGGGGGGGGAGAAAAACAACTGTCTCTTTAAACCAGTGGTTAAATTATTATAAATAAATTATTATTATAACAAGTTGGAACTTCTCAAAATGATCTGGCCCAGTGATTAGATTAACTGGTCTTTATTTTGTGATATTTTAACCTTCTTGTAAACAAAATCAGTAAGAGTAAGTCTTCTGACTTGCTTAAAAAGTGAGTTTTTTCTAAAAAGTGATTTCACCAGTTGTTTTGAAAGGATCCACTCCCAAAATATTTGATTGTATGTGGTTGTTCAGCAATCCAGAAGAAAACCTGATATTGATAGTGATATTCCCCCCACACACATTTTCTTGATACAGAATGAATGTCTTCAGCCTTTTTCTGTAGTTATACCAATTCTGGATATGAGCTCCAGTGTTGATCAGTTTTCTATTACAAATGATAAGCAAAATTTGTGCAGGTGCAATGAGGAAAAATAATGTCTGTTCAGGGAAAGAGAAGATACATAAGGGGAAAAAAGAACAGGATTATGAAAACCTTCAACTCATTTTTTCTGTATCCAAGATTTTATTGATAATTTCATTTAATAAATTCTAAAATTTTATGGCATTCCTTACAAGCAGGTGTATTCTTACATCATACATGTAACCTAGAGGTGGAAATAGTCCTGACTCACCTTTTTATTCTCTGGTTTGTGCAATAATCTTAATTGTAATATAAGTGTGTATTTGTTTGAAACTTACAAACTGTAAAATGCTTATTAAAGACTCTTTTATTGGCATGTGTTAAGGGGGATTGCTTATTTTCTGACTAACATATCAGTGTTTTTATTATGATAAACCATGTAACACAAACTCATGAATTTTGGGGCAGTGAAAATTATTTCCTTTGACTCTTTTTTCTGCATATCATCAATTTGCTTTTTACTCATGTTTCCTCTACTGTCGCTGTAAGCTTACTTGTTGTTTTTTCTTTCCTTTTCTTCATGCTGTCGTTTAGAGCCCTACAGAGAGACAAGTATGGGAGTAAAGCTAAACATTGCATATCAAATGTAATTTTTTTTAGTTCACTTTTATTGCATCACATATAGATGATGTAGTTATTAAAAACAGTTCATCTCACAATTTAAAAACTTAAAAGCCTATAAATCAACTTTAATATGAATATATGCTAATAGAGACTAGACGCTTTTGTTGTCTGATTCTTTTATTCTGTCACATAATCAACATAGTTGTTAAGTCTCATGTAATGTTTGTGTGAGTTAAATTGTTTTTAAATTAAGCATTTATTTTTGCGAAGTAATCCATAAACTTTTAATTTTTATTAGTACATTCCATCATAAAAGTGTGTCACATGCAGCATATTCACTTTCTTTTACAATGGCTGTTTTTAGTCTCTGCCTATGCATTGACAACAGAAATAAAAACGTACATGTTTCAATGCATCAGCCACGCAACCATAACCATCAAGCATACCATGGCAGTCTGCAACGGCAGTCACCCATCACATACAGCCCTTTAAAAAGCATTTACTTTTTTTTCTTAACATTGTGGATTTGTGTACAAGATATAACATGAAAATAAATTGCTTCAACCTATGTCTGTGATAGCTGCTTATTAATGCATTTTATGCATTGCTATTTTTGAAAACTGTTTCTTGAATACAGAGTGTGCATCAGAAGTTCAAATAAAAATTGACATATATGTGGCACTTCATTTAAGCCAGTATTGAACTAGTAGAGTTTTGATAAACATAACTGCATCACAGATATAGAATGACTGCTATATTTTCACAAGTTAGCAGCATATTGAGAAGTTTAACAGAATTAATTAATTTTTCTGAAAGGAAATACCCTTCCTTATTTACCAGAATTGGTTAAATGTTTGTGTGTTTTTTTCCTTTTGTGGTTGCATTTGAATTGATTTAAGAAACTATTATAGATTCTTGAATTTCTATTTATTCAAGAGAATGCAAAAACCTTGAAGAAGTATGTGGTCAAATTTAATTCACTATAGCTGTTTCTACCAGAATACAATGTTTATACTCTTTCAAACCCAAACTTTAATATGTCCTGAAGTCATCACTCATTATAAAATGGTAATATTAATATTGACACTATAATTTTGAGAATCAAATCCCTATTTTTACACATTCTCAAGTAGTAGTATTAAGTAATGACCCTGAACAATCACTAATGGCCTAATATGTAAAAATAACCAAAGTGCTTATAGCAGAAAAAAATAGAAAGTAAATTCAGATACTTCTGAAAGTTCCTATGTGTAAGTTATTTTGGTGTGCCATTTATTTGACTGAGCATTATTTCATGACTAAACCATTCTGACAAATTTAACATAATCCTTTTGTGGTTTTATATATAGGGATTATTTAATTTATTTATCTATTTATTTATTTATCTATTTATTTATTTATTTATTTATCTATCATTTATTTATTTATTTGGTAGTGGGAATTGAACCCAGGGGTGCTTTATTCGAGAGCTACATTCCCAGCCCTTTTTAAATGTTTTATTTTGAGTCAGGGTTTCGCTAAGTTGCTGAGGCTAGCCTCACTTGCGATACTCTGGAGTCACTAGGTTTACAAAGCATGCACCACCACACCTGGTTTAGGGATTATTTTAATTTCACAAAATTATATATCAAATTATTAGAAACTGTTTCTTTTACTTTGACCAGCATATTTAAAGGACCACACATGAATTATGTTAATATTATCACTATTTTAATAATAAGACTTCATGTAAAATTACAGATAATGAATGATTTAATTGACTTTGACAGCTATAAACTGAAAGCTATGAATGACTACACCAAAATTTTGTGTTATCTTTCCAAGTGATAATCAAACATGCTTCAAACAATGTCAGACAATGTTTGTGTGGAAATTGCCAATTTGTAATTCATAAGTTTTTTTGAAAAATTCTTTTAAGAAATACTTCTTTTCCAAGATTTTGATTGATTGTCCAATTATATACATTATATGGCTATGTACAGATAAATTTAATATTTTTGTTTTTAACATTTTAGACAAGTTAAATGTTAGCAATTTATACATATTTCATAGTCGATAAATGTTTTGCTTTTGTGTCTGTGTGTGTGTGTTCTCCGGCCTTTTGGATATAAATGTCATAGTGTCTTGTAATCTTTTTCAGAGGGGCTTCTGAACAATGCCAGGGATACAAGTGTCATGGATACTCTACCACTGAATGGTAACCATGGCAATAGTTACAGCATTGCCAGCGGCGAGTACCTGAGCAACTGTGTGCAAATTATAGACCGTGGCTATAACCATAACGAGACCGCCCTAGAGAAAAAGATTCTGAAGGAACTCACTTCCAATTACATCCCTTCTTACCTGAACAACCACGAGCGTTCCAGCGAACAGAATAGGAATCTGATGAACAAGCTGGTGAATAACCTCGGCAGTGCAAGTGAAGATGATGCCATTGTCCTGGATGATGCCACGTCCTTCAATCACGAGGAGAGTTTGGGCCTGGAACTCATTCATGAGGAATCTGATGCTCCTTTGCTGCCCCCAAGAGTTTACTCCACGGAGAACCACCAGCCACACCACTATAGCAGAAGGCGGATCCCCCAAGACCACAGTGAGAGCTTTTTCCCTTTGCTAACCAACGAGCACACAGAAGATCTCCAGTCACCCCACAGGGACTCTCTCTATACCAGCATGCCAGCACTGGCTGGTGTGCCCGCCGCAGAGAGCGTTACCACCAGCACCCAGACCGAACCCGCAGCGGCCAAATGTGGTGATGCCGAAGATGTTTACTACAAAAGCATGCCAAACCTAGGCTCCAGAAACCACGTCCATCAGCTGCACACTTACTACCAGCTAGGGCGCGGCAGCAGTGATGGATTTATAGTTCCTCCAAACAAAGATGGGACCTCTCCAGAGGGAAGTTCAAAAGGACCTGCTCATTTGGTCACTAGTCTATAGAAGATGACACAGAAATTTAAACCAACAAAACTGCTAACACCTTGTTGACTGTTCTGAGTTGATATACGCAGTGGTAATAATGTGTGTACTCCTAAATCTTTATGCTGTTCTCGAAAGACAAACACAAACTCTGACTTTTTTTTTTTTTTTTTAACTGGGATTTTTAGGTCAGCCCAGGGGAGAAAGATAACTGCTGAAATTCCCCTGTGTCCTTTCCTTTCTTGTCCTTTCCCCCTCAGATGGAGACTTCATTATGTTAATGAACGAGATATGAAGAAAATGGCACTCATTGTGGCCTTGTTGAATTATGTTGTGTTTGTTTTAACATCTCTGATGCTCTGTTACTCTAATTACAAGGACCTGATTTTTGAAAGGCCAGAACTATTGTTTGAAATTAGTAACAATGCTGCATCTAGATTGGAGTGCTGCACAAACAAACACAAAAGCGAAGCAAAACTGTATCACATAGTGGTTTATGGTCACCCACCACCTGTTCACCACAGCAGGAATAGCTGTGGAAAGCAAAACAACAAAACCAATAATGAAATGGAGGGGAATTCTAGAATTATATGCTAAATGCATATTTTATGATTTGCTGTATTAACTGATGATAAAACTAATGGCAGAAAAAAAATTGAACAATTTCTATGTAATGTACAGATACTAGCATTGCACATATAGTCTGCTTTCTGTTCCTCCAGAATTTGAGTCCTGTTAATGTAGTGGGAAAAAAAAAAAAAAAAAAGAAATTTTCTTTTTCTTTTGTGCTAGTCTTGCAAGTTTGTCTACCAGTAAAAAAAAGCAAAGTTTTCTTCTTATTTTTTTTTTCTTTCTTCATTTTCTTTTTCTTTGCTTCCCCCCGCCCCCCCCTCTTTTTTTTCCTTTAAAATATCACCTGGGAAATAAATAAATAAATAAATAAAACTATCACTTTATAAGAATCATTTTCTAGTAATGCAAACAAATTATTTTTTACAAAAAAGAAAATAAAATAAATAAAATTAGATTTCCTTCCCTCACTATATATCTTTATTCAGCCAGAAGATTTCCAACAGCATTTTTGCAAATTAGAGCAGGACGAACTTTCATGTTTACAGGGCACATCTGTTGTAATGCAAAGCATATTTGGCAAGCAGTTCATCAACAAGACAGTAGCTATGATTCTAGAAGTCAAGAGGTGTCTATAGGACTAGTGGGGCTTCTGCATGTGAAAAACGGTATTTCATAGACAATAAAGTGCTGAATGCTCAGTCTGTCCCCCAAGTGGGCACCTGCACTACCAAGTTTTAGAGGAAATTCACTCCCTGGTAGTAAGAATCGAAAGGTCAAATTATTTTGAAGTGATTTTTTTTAAAGTTTTCTGTTTATTAACAGGAAAAATTTATTTATTTGACAGGATTTTAAGTAATGTAGGAATACAAGAGGTAAATTAGCAGCACATATAATTTTTTTTTTAAATTTATGATCCATTTTGTATGGTCTCAAAGTTGGATGACCTCATTACTAATATTTGTTGTAAAAGTGAAACTTGTTTGCCAACCAATAAACAACTGATTGAGATTTAGAAGATATTGTATTGATGTATGTCCTATATTATTAATTTTCCTTTTCATTTTTCTCGTCTTTCTTTCCCTCTGTTTTCAGTATATAAACTTTGCTAACCCTCTATAACCCACATGAGCCATGAAAAAGAAATCAGTCTGACTCAATGATAATGTAAGCACAAAATGATAATCATTTTTGCCGACAAAGTCAATCAGAAAATGGGATGGGCATCTTAATGTGGGCTAAAACAAGATGCATAACTTATTCTCAAGCAGGTTAACATATAGGTTACTGTGTGCCTATTTCTAAACCAGCTGTAGTTACTATGCTTATTTTAAAAAAACATGTAATCAGATTCAAATATCAAATTGTGAAGGAATCATCATTTTTCCTCTTTTGTAAGCTCCATTTTGATAGAGAAAGTTAGAAATTTAAATTCACTCAACTGGCTAAAAGCTGCAAGAATCATGGCAAAGAAAACATTTTTAAAGGGGCAGCATAAACCAGATTTTGTGCCAATTTGTTTCTTGTTCCAAAGGAGGAAAGAGGAGGGAAAAAATAAGTCCTTTCAAAGAAACGTTCTTGATCTTCAGTTACTCCAGATCCTTTTCCATCGGTGTTCAAGAATGGAGTCCCCTCATAAGCAAAGCTACAATGAACTTGCCAATTTTTAATTTCTCTTGTCCCATGCCTTGGGGTTTTGTTTTTCAAAAATCTACATGCCACCCATCTATAAATGATTGTCTTAAATCAAGGTGAGATACAGAATGGCCAGTAATCCATATATAGTTTAAAAATATATGATGAAAGGAAGTTGTACTGGTCAGAGTACATCTTAACTTTTTTTTATCACCTCAAACTATCTTATGTATCCTTTCTTTTTCATCAATTGATAAGAATTTTTTCCTTAAGTTGGAGGAGTACCACAGGTTTCAGCAGTAATGAGGTTTCCCTAACACCACACAGTGGCCATGTTAGCATCTGAAAGTATTTAACTCACCTGATGCCTAGATTATATTTGGCCAGAAAAGAACCCTTCTTTGACATGTTTAATGTACCTCCAAAAATACACATGTTGTCTGTGGGTTGTGGGTGCTTAGCTTGTTTTGACAAACAGTAATCTGTATAGAAACATCTCTAGGTTAAGAAGCTAGATTCACAGAACAATGGGGAAACTACCTCAATTCAGCTTGCTGAGTTTCTGATATTGCTACCTCCCTGCTTGTGATCTTTTGTGTTTCATTACGTGGAAATTTGAAGCAGGTAGCCTGCCCAGCTCTACATAGACCAAGTGGAAGAAAAATCACTTGAAGATATTAACTGGTACAAAAGTCTATGCAGTACAATAGGTTACTACCAAGCTCTTGCATCAAAATGAAAGGGTGAGATATTTTTACCTCTTCTACATCATAATTGGTGTGTTTTCAGAGAAAATTAAGTTCCCAAAGATTTTCACAGAAAGAGATTTTTCCTCCAAATTTGATTTGACTATAATGAAAAGAAAACAGTGGATAAAGTAAATTGCACATGTAATTCAATAGAAATTTGCATAGAATATGCAGTCATTTAGTCCCATGTACACTAGCAAGGATTGAATTCCTGAATTTAAATTTCTCCCCAAATGCGTTTTTCAAGCAAAGCTACTGATGAATTAATAATTTTATTTTTTTCCTTTTCTCCTATCACCTTGTGTTGACTCCGTTTTTCCAATAGCTTATGAAATTCATTATTTACCTATCTGAATAGTTTCAATTATTTGGTTTTCCATTAAGAAATACATTTTCATCCAATAGGCACAATATACATGCATAGCATGATATTCAATCAGCTGAAAGTAAAAGTTAATTCTTGCTTCCTAGTAAAATAATATTTATAATGTTTTACCTGAATTTTCTTTTTTATTTGAAATCTAAGTCACATGATATTTTATCAGGACACCAGCTAATGGACTTCATGTTTAATTGATTTTAAAACTAATGGATTGTTCCACAACCTGTTCCTAATAATATTTATGATGAAATCCAAATTTTGGGAAGGAGAAATAGGTTGAAATATCAGTTAAATATTATGAGCATTCCTCATTGTTTCCATTCAGTTAAAATTGAATTACTGGAGTTGAATAAAGTAGTATGCTAAAATTATAATAATGACAAAACAGAAATGACATGAGAACAATTTATTAAAGGAAAAATAATAAGTAAAATATATTGATCAAAAACAAATAATAGAAATACCATTAACTTCCCATAAAAAATTCACAATGACTCTAAATTGAAATTTTATCATATGTATTTTTATGATTCCAATTATAATATGAAAGTATTGACGTGGAAATGATCTTTAAATTTAAGTTTTAAAATTTTAATACTAACTTCATTGCTGTGATAAAACTTTTCATAATATTGGTAATAAGCATATGAAAGACTTGGTAACATAAGATCCATATGATTAATTTTAGGCAATATCTTTAACTTTTCCCCCAAAATGTGTTCAAGTCCACTGACCAGTTTACTCAAAGATCAATGTTAAAAATTTCTGTGACTGACTTTCTGCATTATTGCATAGACCAAAAGGAAGAGGAAAAATAGTGTCTGACTTGTCAATTCTGAACTAAACTGTCATCCCACATTAATGAAATTAATTTTCATTAATTTTTTAAAAATTGTTCATTAGTGCTGTACCAAAGTGCTACTATTTAGAATGTTTTTGGAAACAAAATTAAACACTGTTCAACTACAAATGCATACCAATTCAAACTCAGAGAATGAAAAACGAAAACCAATTTTAATCTGGTTTAGAGCAAATATGAGGATACTGGCATGAATGGCCTTTAACAAACATACTGAGATAAAATAGCAATACATATGAACTTCCCAGTGTACTGTAGACCAAGGTATCAAGAAATAATTAGTTCATCTTTAGTAATTCATAAAACTCAGCACATCAGTCATTGCTATACATTCCTAAATAATACTTTACATCTTATGATAGATTTCTAGTCATTGAAAAGTTAGATGGAGGCTCAAACTGCAAAACAGCTTATGGAAGTGTTTCTGTGCAAATGAATTCTACATAAGACTCTTTGAGCTCATAAAATGGATTCAAGAGATCACAAGAGTACATCCAATTTTGTAATAAGCTAATATGTCTATCTTCAACCATCTGAAAAATATTAGACATCTCACTTTTATTTATATCCTAGAAGTGAAATGTTGATAGTTGTTTCTTTCCTGGTTCAGCTATAAGACAAACTTCTGTTTACTAATATACTTTGATCACATCCTATTTGCTTTAAAAGAGAAACCAGTCTTTAATGTTCATCAATACACACACATATATACCATAATTCCTTTTATTTAAAACTTACAGAGAAAATAAATTACAAGTATTGCAAACTTAGTGATTTTTGTAATAAAACAAGTGGTTAATAGAGTTTACATATTCTTATTTGAAATATTTATTGCTATTATTTTAAATTTTTTTTAAAAGTCAGGACTTCTTTAACATCTAGCACCTTTAACTTAAATATCTTGTTATCTAATATTAGGATATTTTTTTCTCCTATTAGTATGTCATCTGCATTTTTCTCATTTGATAATTGTGCCTCCTTAGAGTATTTCAAAGGTAAACAGCAAACTGTGATTCATGAGAAGTGGGAGACTATACACAAAAAGACTTCTGTTGTGATAAACAACGCTTCCAACTACAATACAAACAGAAGAATAGAACCAAGTTGGCAAGACCCAATTTAGGTGACAAGACCTAAATTAGAATTATACAGGAAAGGCTTTAGGAAAAATAATGAAATCATATATCGTGATAAAAACTTATATACTATACCAAATGCTGATTTATTGATAAACATTAATTTGAAGTTTGCCATATTATAATTTCATCCTGCTAATGCCACAGAAAACATTAGGTAGCACTCTTTAGATATTTCGTGTCTAGCTAAACCTTGTCTCAAGAAAAAAATCAATATTTTATAAATGTTTAAAAAATATAAGTATTTTGCCTCAATTCACCTTCATCCTCTAATGGGCTGACTCTATTGTACGGCAACACAGTTAATCCTACTAGTAACTTTTATCTTTTAGAACTTTATTATGAATCTAATAAACATTAAATTAATATTATATTGGAATTATGTACATTGTGCAAAATAACTCATAATCAAGCAATATTCATATTACAGGATAATATATTATATATATGAATATTACATTAAGGCTGAAAAAAATAACCACACTGCTGAAAATTTTACTCTCAAGTCCTCTCTTCAATTACTGCAGTCAGTTCACAGAATTCTGCAGGCAGTTGTGCACATGGTGAATTATCAAAGTACCACATAATCCAAATGCATCTGAATGTATATCCAATGCTCCTTTCATTCTACATGCTTGAAAGAAGAGGAAAGTAGACTTCTAAGAATCTAATTTAAACATTGTCATTCAGATTGAATAATTTTTAAATAAGAATGCTACACTGTTTGATCTAAGGAAAAGGTTACAAAAGATTTACTTAGTCAAAAATCAGAAGATTTTATATATAAAGGAGTTCAGTTGGTCTCAATTGCCCAAGATTGCAAAAATTCATACTACATTTGAAAGGAAATATCTTTAAATCCAAGCCAAGCCCAAATATCACTTTTTAAAATTTAAAAATTCCTCTGATTCTTCTGACAGAGGCAAAATGATCATGACTCCCAAAACAAAATACACTGATTGAACTCAAAAGATTTTTGGGAAAATTAGTGTATTAGCTACCTTTTAATAGTAGGTAGAGATCATTGAGATTGGAACTCAGTATGCAGGGACTAGGATAGTGTCCCCATGTGCTAAAACTGCCTGATCCTCTTGAGTGTGTTTTTAATGCTTTGCATTTCAATTGTCCCAATGGCTTATGCTTTGACCTTTTGAATCATTTAAAGTTAGTTTCCATGTGTTATTTGACAATAAAGATTTTCCTCTATCATCCTAGTAATAAAAAGTGGTACATCTTTAAACAACTGTAGATAATCAGATATGTTCATATATAAATAAATCTCATTTGTTTGTATATTCTAACACTGACCTTTGCCTGTGAACTATAAAATCAAGATCTGTAGAGTCAGGTTGATTTCCCTTCATTTGACTTCTGTGAATGCATTGGAAGTGGACAGATAATTTGGAAGTTTTTTCATACCATCTTCCCCCTCACCAAACATTAAATCTAATTCAAGATATATCTTTTTAAAAAACAATAGTATACTTAAAAAAACTAACAACTAATTGAGCTGTTCCTCACTGATAAGAAAAACCACTTTTCAAAACAAAAATCTAGCTAATGCAGCTTTGGTCTCTTACGATTCTCATATATATTTCCACATGGCATTATTCTTATCATATACACCTACCAGATTTCAAGTTACTGGATTTTTTTTTCCCTTGTAAAACCGTTTCATCCTTTTAAAAAATGCTCTGTACAATCACATGTAAAACCATGAGCTACAAACCTCAATAAAAAATATCAGTAAACAATAAGTGATGTAGTTACTCTTATTATATGGGATTACCAAAACTTTGTTTTGGGGATAGTGTTCAAACTACAGGATAATTAATAACTGAAATATGGACTCTGAATATCTCTTCTGTGCTCAAGATCTTCATGCCCTGCCACCCTCTCCTTCATGCATTGAAAATAAAATGTAAGGATATTTTTTTTGTTTTTTTTTCTTTATGTTTTTAGAGCACTGTTGCCACCCTAAAGGTTTATAAGGGTATTTGTCCTTTACAGGAACATAGGAAATGAAATTAAGAATTTACTGTTTGACCTTTAAGTTTGCAATTAATAAGATATAATCAAATTTAATCTTGTATCTACTGATTCATCTTATTTCTCCTTATCTCATACTGGGGAGTATGACAGACATCCTGTGGTCCAAAAGAGAATTTGGAGCTCTGTGCTGTGGCATGACATTCTTCTTTTCTAGGTTACAAAAAATTCTAGGAAATATTTTTAATCAGAAAATAGATGCTACATAATCACCAGTCTGTGGTGTTAGGGATTCTGATTATTCCATTTACTAACTTTGGGCATATGTACAATGAGTACAAATATCAGCGAGATAAATTTAACTCAGATGCTTTCTTTATAATATTGAAAATACACTTTCTACAAAGGAAGTGGAAGGGAATCAGCAACTCCTGAGAGTCTAATATGTGCCTGGCCCGTTACATGGACCCATTTTTTCTTTCCAGCAAAAAAGTATCTAGTATACTACTATGGAGGAAAAGGAAATTCAGATCCCACAGTCACAGAGCTAGTGAATTTTAAACCAAATACCTCTCAGTCTAAAGTTCATTTCATTTGTTTTAGATCATGTTATACTGCATCAGCAAAATGATTAGCTGAAGAGAAACTAACCCGTCCCTCTTCATTTGAGTAGAGATTGAAAATAGACTTTTCAAAATATTTTTTCCTATGAAAAACATGAATCTCAAAGTTTATGCAAACCTATTTTACTGGACAGTAAGATATGTACATAAAGCAGGGGTCCTGGGAACAAGCCCCCACAGATATCAATGGGATAGAGATAGAGATGGATAGATGATAGATGATAGATAGATAGATAGATAGATAGATAGATAGATAGATATCTTTTTAATCTGTTGTATATCATCTATTTCTATCAATGAAAGAATTTAGACAGCTGATTTTGGAATTCTGCTTCTATTTTCAGTTCTATAGCTTTGAACAAATTATTTAACTTTTCTAAGAATAGGGTTGTACATCTCAAAATACTGAAATGCAGTTTTTTAAAATGTGATATATAATGCATTAGGCACATAAAAAAATCCTTATACATAAAATTCTAGAACAGATTCTGAGTTAATACTAAATAGTCCCTGTGTCTTATTGAGTTTATGTTCCTCACCCTCAACCCCCCAATAATGATTAAATCATAGTACTATGATTCTAAATTAAATTTTTGAAAGGTCTACTCTGATTACATATGTGTGTGTGTGTGTGTGTGTGTGTGTGTGTATACACATATAGCTCATTCCGTTATCAGAGTGTGTATAATACCGTTTTAGTCTTTATGAACACAGTATATCACAATTCAACAGTTTTACCAACTGTACTTTTGGTGCTCTGATGCAGCATTCTATAATCTTTATTCAGCAGGTTGTATCTGATGGTAAAAGATGGTTCTAAGTTTAAATATATTTGGGAGATGTAAGACAAACACATTTTTTAACTGTAATATTTCAGAAAATGCTCTGCAAAACTCTAAAAGCAGTATATATTGTACTGTCTTCTAAAACTATTTGTCCCTGAAATCCTCAAGGACCCTGAAGAGGAATACATTGAAAATTTGATGATTCATGAAACTCAGTTGGTGAAATCTTGCATAAAATACTTTTGCTACCACTGAGTATTTTTTTGGTATTTTTTATAGCATAATGCTGGAGGTGTGATTACTTCAATAATAATTGCTTTGTAACCCATGATAAAATGTTATAAAAGTACCTCTATTAATGTGTGGTCCAAACCTTGGGTGAGGAAAGAAAAATTTAGATGAATGCTTCCATAATTTAGATGAATTCTGCACTAACCATAAAGCCTCTTTGTTTTAGTATAGCTTTCTGTCTTCTAGTATCAAGTATCTATTAGGTTGCAGCAACTTTATAAACACATCTTTATCCAAAACCTGTGTTTCTCATTTATAAAGTGCATAGGAATTGTATGGGTATTTTATTAAAATGCAGAGTTTGATGTGTGTTCTTCTGGGGTGGGTTTGAGAGTCTGCATTGCAAAATGATGTGAATGTGGCTGTCCCAGTTAGTATCGACACTTAGACATTCTCTGTGTCTTGCTATCAGATTTCTTTCTTTCCCCAAGTGGTTGTTTTTAGATAACAGGCAATATATCCTTTATTATAGGAAAGAGATACCGAATATCTAGATGCTGCTCAATTTTACCAAAAAGGCACATCTATTAATATTTTTGAAAAGAAATAAATTCTCAAAGTTGGTAATGGTTACAACTATATGGAAGCTAAAGTCATTGCTCTTTTACTCTTCATTTTTAAAATGTGTTTTTTAGTTGTTGGTGGACACAACACCTTTATTTTTTTATGTGATGCTGAGGATTGAACCTAATGCCTCTTGCATGCTCTGTGAGCACTCTACCACTGAGCTACAACCCAGCCCCTCTTTTACTTTTCATTTTAGGTGAAAATTGACATGGGAAATGTACATATATATGTATATATGTGTATATACATACAATACATATGTATATATACATAAACCTACAATGTACTAAAGTATATGCCTTTGGTTTCTGCTTTGTATTTCTTAAACATAACAACCCATATTCTTGGGGAATGTTTAGCATCATGTTAATTTCCTTCATTCTATTCTAAATAATAAAAACAGAATTCCATTAATTTTTGTTGATGCAGAAAAGATGGGAAGAATAGACTAGAACTAAACATTTGAATACAAACTTTATTTTTTTTAAGTTTAGTTTTTGTTTAAATTTTAAAGTATAGTTTATTATGCTGTTTCTCGGTCATTTCATAAACTTTACGGTATTTTACAGCTGTCTATAATAATATATTATTATAAACAACAATAATATTGATATTATTTGGTTTTAAAAATTCAAATTGGAATCATATCCAAGAATGAGGAATCAAGATTAATTCCTGACCCTGTGAAAAACACAATAATATAGTGCTACATTTCATTCATTTGTTTTGAAAAGAGGACGATTAAATTTATCTCCTATTTTCAGGTGGTATTGTGAGGGTTAATAGAATAGTTAACTCGTAATTCCTAGCCCTTGCTTCTTTAGCATCACCCATAGCATATGAAAAAAGAAGTCCAGGCCTTACCCCAAAGGGGGTAGCAACCAGATACAAGCAAAATTTAAAGGCCCACAAGTGGTTTAACATGCAGTTTGAGTTAAGAATTACAGATTTGATAGCTTAATAAATATTGGTAAAGTATTTACATCAATTAGTTTAAATAGTCTCAAGAGAGTTTAAAACTTTAAGAAAGACATACAAAAATGATCAAAATAGAGAATTTCTTTTTTAGATGAGGTTGTTTAATTGCCTAAATATGGTTGACCTTCTAATTTTTAAAAACAAATAGTTTATTGTTCAAGCAAATATCATTTTACTAGCTCATCTTTATTCATTATTTAATTCATAGAATAAAAATTCTTATTCAAACTGTTTCTATTACCATTTGGGGGACCATTGAATATTATCACAGTAGAAATTGTTGTTATTAATTTTAATAACAGGCAGAATTCAGGCAGAATTCACAGATATGTATCAGGAATTATTTACATGGAACAAAAGCATCTTTAAGCTTTCCCTGGAAATTTGACTTATCAGACAGTATGTATCTTTTCGGTATTCAGCACAACATCACATTTATCCAAAAACTCCCCTATAATTCCATACAGTGAAGTTATAAATTAAATGGTCTTCATTTTATATTATTACAAATAGATAATATATAATAAAAATTCTAGGGTTCTTTGTTCATTTGTTTGTTTTGGTAGTCCCAAGGACTAAGCCCTGGGTGCTCTACCTCTGAGCTATCTACATCCTTAGTCCTTTTATTATTTGAAGGGAAATTCTGATTAAACTGCCCAGACTGACCTGGAACATGTGCTCCTCCTACCTCAGCCTTCAGAGTCACTGGGATCACAGGCATAAGCCACCACGCTTTAACATGACTTTAGTTTCTTTAACATGATGCTCAGCTTCGTCTTTAGCTTTTGTAGGCCAATCAATTTACATTCTTCCTTTTAAGTGTTAGTAAACTTAAAATTTTAAAAATAATTGGTTTCTAAAAGTTGCTTTAACCAAAAGAAACTCATGGAAGGTAAGGAGGACTCATGGAAAGGAAGAGTGAAATCAACAAAAATCATTTGATAGAATAACCACTTAACGTTGGAGTCTTGCACCTACTAGTCTTCTTCATGACACACAGAATTAATGCATCTGAATTCCCTAAGCCACTTAACACATAACTTTGAAGGATAGTGTGGTTCAGTGGAAAATAATTTTCAATCCAGTGATGACTCCTGCTCAAATGGCAATGTCTGCTTAGAGCATTGTCTTCAGAAGATTTCACTCAGACTTAGTGAAAAATAATGTCCAGGAGAGTTCTATATGTTTGCCATGGTAGGGGAAAACAACAACATTGGGAAATGACCAATTCATGTGCAATTTATATGCCATCCTAGGTGCACAAGTTGCTAATGCAAATATCCAACACCCATAGTTTAGAAGAACATAGAGTCCTTGCCCCCCACCTTTTTAGCCATCATCATCAAAATTTTCTCTCAGTTGTAGAATGGTAGAAAATATTTTTAAATGGAAACAAAAACTTGCTTCCATAATTCATTCTATTTCTTTCATACAATTGCTTTATATTACTCTCTGAGTTAAATTTAGGTTCTTCTCTCTTCTGTCTCATCATCACCTCCATCTGACCACATCCCTGACCAGTCTCTCACATTCAGTCTAAATTCCATCCAAATGCATCAGAATGTGGGATTTGTTTTCTCTTTCTCTGCCTATTAAATCTCATTCTCCATCTTCAGTCTCTCTTTAATCTTAGCCTTACTCCTTTTCCTTTCTTAAACTTAAGCTAAACAAATTTTCAAAACAACAAATATTTTAATAAAATCAAAGTTACTTTTAATGAAATTAGCAGAGTTTATTCATTCACTTAAACTCAGAGGAAAAGGTTGAGCACCAAATTAACTGAAGACCTAGACAATACACACAGTAAAGATGACCTCTGTGTCTTACTTCTGTGTAATACCTTTACTTTGTCTTACTGAGATGCAATATTTTATGGTGATTGAGTGTCCAGATTTTGAATCTAGACTGCCTGACTTAAAAGCCAGATTTCCTCATTTCCAGTCTCATGAATTTGAGCAAATTCCTGTCTGTATCTCAGTTTCTGACTTTGTAAAATGGGAATGATATAAGAATTTACTGAATAGGGTTACTGGGGTAATAGAGTTAAAACCATAAGTTGCCAAAAGTCTTTTGAACAGTGCCTGATGTATAATAAGTGCTTAAGAATTAACAACCTATTCTCATTGTTGCAACAGGACATCCTCTTTTGGTGGACAGAGTAATATTTGGATACAGATTTGGACTCTCAAATAGCTCCACAAGAATATGAAAACATTCTTTCCTACAATCTTTGGTTAGACAAATTTCGAGGAAGGATCCAGATTTACCATACTGGATTTACCAGATTCTTTTTTATTTTTCTTGGTCTAGTTTTGCCCAGGGGACAGTGTACCATAGTTGGCCCATCCTAAGTCACTGATCATCTCTCCAACTAGAGCAGCAAAGTCTTACCAAAGCTGGCATGAGGGAAAAGCTGGACATACCCATATTTGGGTATCAGTTTCTATGATCTGCAGCCGGCCTAGTGCACCTGAGACACAAGTCTTACAAACTTTACTCTTTCATATCTATTCTACACTTCACATCTGAGTTTAACTCTATTCATGTTACTCCACTTCTGCTCACCTGTGTGATGTTAATCAAAAGCAACAAATAAGTTAGTATTACAAAGCTACACATTTCTATAGGTTCTAATTAATTTCGAGCTCTTCTTAATAAGACAATTGTAAACAATATAAAATAAGAATTAGTATTTGGTTCTTCTAGTCACTCTTCTCTCATTCTGAAGTACTGAATTTCACTCTGTAACGCCGAAATTTTTGAACGCAGAACAGCTACTCTTATATGTCCTTGAAAAGATAATTAAATTGGTTTTGATGAAAACTCTTTTTCTCAAAAAAGAGTAGAAATGAAAATACTATTAGGTTTAATCCAGGATTAGCAGGAGTTATCCAGAAAAGCTCTTCTTCTCACCAGGCCCAAAGGCTTACAGTTGAGGGATACACACTACCACAATATATACATCCAAATAAAAGAGCAGTGACAGCAGCTTCCCATTAGGAACAATCCTTCACGTGAAATGGGGGAGACTTTCCCCAAGGCGTGCTCTACTTAGCACCCAACCATTTCATTATTTTATTCGGATGTGGATTACTGATCTGATCCTCCAGAACACACACACACACACACACACACACACACACGCACACACACAAAACCACCACCATCACCCTCCAAAATAATTAGAATGAAAACATGAAAAAAATATAAACTCTAGTAAACAAAAATGAACTCTAGCATTTTCTTCCACTGTCATGAAAACTCCAGGAGCAGTATACATATTCAGGATCCTCCACAGTTTTCCATCAAGGGAAACATTAAATTATAATATCACAGGATTCCAACTACCAAAAGTATGCCAGAAATGAGACAAAGACGAGCCTATCTCCTCTGCTCAAAGATCCGTATATACTAGAGCTGTGCTTTGTTTATCGGAATCTTCAATTTTATTCTAACTGGAAGTACTTACTGAGATTTTATGAACAAACAAACTAGAGAGAGAGACTAAATTTTGATTTTTCTTTTTTCTTTTGAAGCATTTCCAGAAGCACCAAGTTCTAGACAAAAATTAAAAGTTCTTGAAGGGTCTTACTTGAAAAAATTATTTGAAGAGTCTAAATCTGAGACTCAGAGACTTGGACATATATCTGAAGAAATTACTTAATTCCCAGTCAAGTTAATTTAGAACAATCTACAGGGGAGACCATCATAAGGAAATGATATCAATCTTTAATTAGAATAATTAAAAGCTAATTGTGATTTAATTACAGATAAGATTAAATTTTGCCAAGTTAAAAAAATTCAATTGAACAGTAGTGCTTTATTGAACTTTTGCTAGATTTAAAAGTCTAATTTCAATTTCAGAACTGTGGAACTTGATAATAAAGAGAGAACCATATCTTTATCTATGCACATAGGCTGTCCATTAAATCAGCTGCACCATTTTGGTACACTCAAGTTTTGAAAGTGATAGAATGATCAGCCACTTTCATCGCCCTTCATCTCAGACAAATGCTAGCAGTGTACAAAATCAACGTGTACTTTAACTTTCTTCAGAAGAATCTGAGCTTCAAGAACCCCAAATACTGAGGATTAAATCACACTTGGGGCTTATACAGTTGTATGCCCAGAGTGTTTGAAAATGCTTTCAAGTGAAGGGAGTGCTTAAAAGGATTATAACTCTCAAGACTATTGTAACAAAGCACATGGTGCTACAAATAAATTCTGATGTGAGTGTTACAGAAAATAGGTGCTGTAAAGTCTATCCTTTAGAGGGAAAATACAATCCATCTATGCACACAATAAAACCTTTTTGGTTAAATGAACAGCAACTCTGAAGTCTCCAGAGTTTTAGAATGCTACTCAGCAATTATGTCCCTGTTGAGATTTAATTATCTCATTAGATATTTATTTACTACTACATATTAAGTTACAGTACTCCATTAAAGTGGGCGTACTAATAAATACATAACTACTCCTAGATAGAACTGGCTTGGCCAAATAATTATTTACAATTATTTTACCAACATTTACTACAGTGCCCAACATAATGTTTTGCTCATTGCATGCATTCAACAAATACTTTATGAAATGACAAGAGGGATATACTTGGTCGCTATTGTCAGAGGTCCTTTGTATTAAATCTGGGAGGGGTAAACTTAGAAATTCAACTTGAGCCTCAAGTGACAGTGTGTTTGGGAAAGGAAAGTAACCGAGAGAAAAGGAAAATGCAGAGGGTCACTTCCAAGGGCCTGGAATATTTTTTTCCACATTCTGCTATGGTGATTTTCTCTGCCAAAAGCTACCATAGCCTAGCAAGAAAAGGTGTATTACATTAAAAGTTGAGTGACAAAGAACTAGAGATAATGCCTTTGGATTACTGTTTCCTTTTTGTAGTTCTTCCCTCAGAAGAAAACAAACAAAAAAAACCTACAAATTTCAAAGGACGCAGCCGGGCGCGGTGGCGCACGCCTGTAATGCCAGCAACTCGGGAGGCTGAGGCAGGAGGATCGTGAGTTCAAAGCCAGTCTCAGCAATTTAGCGAGGCCCTGAGCAACTCAGTGAGACCCTGTCTCTAAATAAAATGCAAAATAGGGCTGGGGATCTGGCTCAGTGGCCAAGTGCACCTGAGTTCAATCCCCGGTTCCAAAAAAAAAAAAAAAAAATTTCAAAGGACGCTTAATGGCTCACCAGTAAAGTGGAGTTTATGTTTTCATTGTTCTTCTTACTCAAAGTGTTTAGAAAAAGTTATTATGCCTTCAAAATCATCTCCATCACAATAACATTTCTGCAGCAATACGGCATAAAGAAGCTACATTTTGACTCTGATAGTTTGATATTTCCCAAACTATTCTGATAATCTTTTGTTGTTTGAAATTGTGTGTGTGTGTGTGTGTGTGTGTGTGCTCGCACGGACATGCTAGGTGGAGGTGGTTTCCGTGTGTCAAATAAATTTGGGTGATAACTAAATAAATGTAAAAACCTTTCTTAATAATAGGATTGCCAGTAGCTTTTATATGCTAACATTTTTTGTGAGTTTCCTCCAAGAAAGCATGAACCAAATTTATTAGGGAGATAAATGATGAGATATAAAAGAAGGAAATCAAACTGGAAACCATCTTAGAGATCCATTTCTAAGGCCATGATCTGCTGATTTCTAAACCTAGTCCTCAGTCAGCATGTTGTCAGTTCTGCTCTCTTTTATAGTCAAGATGCCGAGGAGGAATAACTGAGTAGACTCACTCTTCAGTGGATGAACAGCAGCGTGTTACCTCCCTGGCCATCATTTTTCCTCTTACAGAGGTTGATGGTATTTGCTGAGGTCAGCAAAGTTCAGCCTGCAGGCTGTTACTGGAACAGAGCCATGACCATGCATTTAGTGTTGTCTCTGGATGCTTTTGAGCTTCAAGGGTAGAGGAGTTGCACAGAGACGTTATGGCCCAAGAACGTGAAATATTTATTATCTAGCACTTTATAAAAAAATAAAAGCTTGCTAGCCCTTGGGTTAATGATTAGGGGTACACACTGAAACCAGAAGTACAAACTTCAAAGTTTGCCTCATTTTTTAACTTACACAAGTTATTTAACCCATAATTGCCTCAGTTTCCTCATCTTCAAACCCATAATTGCCTCAGTTTCCTCATAGAGTTATGAGACTAGTCTATCAAAAGCACTTTGAACTTATGATGCACATATGTGCCTGATACACATATATATAGACAAGTAAACTGTGATTATTCTTATTAAATAAACACTGACATTCTACTCAAGCTGCAGTTTGCCCAAGTAAAGTCAATATTACCATCTTTTCTTGCAGCCAGCAGTGGCAAATGAAATGTAAGCAGAAATCATTTCTATAGTAGTTTCTGCTTATCTGTGAGATACATATAGTCCAACACCCTGCCAAAGAAGTCTGAAAACCCAATATATACACTATCTTTTTTCTTATATATATATACATATATACATACCTATGGAAAGAGTTAATGGATAAATTATTCATAGTAAGAGGTTACAACAATAACAATACACTGTAATTAAAATTATGGGAATAAGACACCTCTCTCTCCCTTTCTCTCTCAAAATATAGAACTAAGCTTACTCTTCTTGTGATGCTGTGGGATGATATACTGTCGTGTACTCAGGTAAAGTGAGGTGCATGATGTAGGCATTGTGATACAGCAATAGGGTACTACTGACCTGATAAAAAATCAGAAGGAGGATCATCTGATGTGGGTGCTCTTGGATCATCAGGCCATGACTGTCCATGGCTGCATGTCATGAGCAGACAGGACATTTTGCAATCCTTTGGAGTTGAAAGTTTTGTACTGAACCCATTTGGAAGAATACAGTTATTGGAAGATGTTGTTTCTTGTTTTTCCCTTTTATAGATATCTTATATTGGTCATTTTCTTCTACAAGAGTCAGGTTTCATCATAATTAAATATTTACCTTGGAAAGTGTCCTATCTCTTTGATCAACTGTTTCAATTCTGACATAAATGTAGCAGTCACATTGTCATCAGTACATGTAAACCTAACTAATATTTATACTTCTCATCTAAACCTATTCCTGAATCTGTGCAATTATCCCTTACTTGCAATAAATACCATTATCTTTTGTTCCCAGGGATCCCTTTCTGAAGTCTTCATATAGACTCAGTGCAACTAGGTACCATCAACAAGAGCACATTTAATGTTCATGTTTCCACCCACAAATTTAACGTCTTTTCCATCTTATGTACGCACTTGAGCACTGCGACCTTAACCTTCACAATTTGAGGTAGGAACAAAACTATCAAGAGTTTCTTTTTCCTTCTTCACAAGTTTATGGATAGAAGATTTATTTTTACCAGACAGATATCTTATTTGAACTTATGATTTCTTTTTCTTTCATTATTAAATTGAGCTTTTACCTTTTCATTTAAAGGAAGCAGTTTAAGGCTTCTCTTTGGAGTATCTGAATGCCAGCATTATTACTCTAGTGCTGTGGGCCGTAATTAAGTAAAATAAGGGATTCTTGAACACAACTACTGAAATACTGTGATAGCCAGTCTGCTAACCAAGATGGCTACAAAGTGACTAGTGGCAGAGGACATAAACAACATGGATATGCTGGACAAAGTTAGTATCTACGTCTGTGCTGGATGGAGCAGAATGTCATGAGATTTCATCAGGTTGCTCAGAACAATGCAGAATAAAAACTTGTATGAATTCATCTAGATTTTTAAATTTAATAATATTTTCTGCAGTTGACTGTGCATATTTGAAACTGCAGAAAGCAAAATATCAGATGGTGGGGATAGAGGGGCAACCTCCTATATTGCTTCCAGGAAGCCTCCTTATGGGTAAAGAAACTGTGGTATATATACACTGAAAGACCCTCAGTCACCCTGTCCAAGGAAGGTCACGCGAAGACACTGACTGCAAAAGCAAGAGACTGTTTATTGGTACACAGGCGCCTGCGGGTGCTCAGCAAAACCTCAGCCGGAGCTTCGGTAGACTGGCACACCGGGCTTTGGGGTACAGGGTTGTTATAGGGTAAAGGGGCAGATTTCGCGCGCGGTAAGCAACAGGTTTCTTATTGGCTATTTTGAATCCAGCACATAGGTTATACTTAAGTTCCCGGAACAACCACGATTTTTGCTTTGTCATGGTGATCTGTGCTTTTCCAATTGTCCTGTGCTTTCTCAACCTGTTTATCAGTTTAACGACCTCCGGGCAGTTCCTGAAACCAGTTCCCGAAACCAGCTCCCGAAACCTTCCTAGGGGGGTTGGGTGAAGTGACCTATGTCATGGGTTTAAGACATAGAGCTGGGGTCTTTCAACACAATGGAATATTATTCAGCCATGAAGAATAATAAAATTATGACATTTGCAGGTAAATGGATGGAATTGGAGATCATGTTTAGTGAAATAAGCCAATCCCAAAAACCAAAGGCCGAATGATTTCTTTTATAAGTGGTTGATGAAACATAGTGGGGGTTGGGGGAGATATGGGAAGAATGGAGAAGGGATGGATTGTATAGAGGAAAATGAGGGGTGGGGAAGGGGGTGGGGAAGGAAAGATAATAGAATGAGACAGACATCATTACCCGATGTATATGTATGAATATGCAAATCGTATGATTCTATTTTGTGTACAACCAGAAAAACGATAGCTGTACTCCATTTGTGTACAATGAACTAAAATGAAAAAGTGGGGGGCTGCCTCTGCTGGCAGTGAGTCCTTAATAATCCTTCTCTTTCCTTCTTAATCTTATTGGAATGTGACTGTGATGGTTAGAATTCCAGCAGCCATCTTGGACCAACCTTGTGAAGAAAGCCAGATACTAAAGATAGTAAAGCAGAGAGATTGGAGAAACAGAGGTCCCTGCTGACCGCACAGCTTTGTACAGCCTTGACCTGACCAGTTTCTTTAACCTGAGAGCAAATAAACATCAGTATTGTTTTAGTCATTGTTATTTAGGTTTTTTTTTTTTGTTATGATAGCTAAGTGTAATTCTTAGTGGGCAGAGTAGGGTATCAATTAAAATTGTTTTCTTGTTTAAACTGGTGTGAGAAAGGCAATAACAATTTCTTCAAACAGAAGTAGAGAATGACAGGGCTTTACCTTGCAACATTAAACTACAGATTTGCATAAAGTTCTCCTTATATAGTGCATAATACAGGACAATTTTATTTAATTCCAATCTCTTCTGGATTACATTTTATTGTGGAAGAAATCTCAGCTGTCCTTTAGCTCCAGCACAGCATGCTTTCTCATTACCATCCTGCAGTTTTGAGAAGAGCTTCCTCTTCTCAAAGTTTGTAATCATGAAAATGGGGATGAAGTACTTAGTCAAAAGACAGTAAAGTATGCTTCAATTAAAACCTGATGACAATGCAAATATTTCTTTTTCTTTTTCAAGTCATGTATAAAATCTATCTATACCAACACTTCACTGCACAATTAGAAGCCAAATACTACAATATACATACAATTATTTGTCAACTAAAAATAAGTAAGATCAAAAGAAATCAGAATAGAAGCTATTCAGATCAAGAAAGAGGAGGAGGAAAAGGAGAAAAGAGAGAAAGAAATTAAAGTTGAAATGTAAAGAAAACAAGAAAGAAAAAGAAAGCAAAGAAAAAATAAACATCGCTAGATGAGGTTTAGGAAGGGCCATAGTGGCAAACATAATATGAGGTGCCACTTAACAAATGCTATAGGGTGGGGAGGTGGTCACATAAGTAATTTAATGCGTCTCTTGATGACATCATGCCACCCTACTGAAAAACTCCAATACAGATGTAAATCCCGGGGCAGATAATACACAATACACATGGCTAGCTTGATGCAATCATTTGTAGGTTTTAAGTAACTGGTTGGGAAAATTGCTTGTTGGTATAATGTTACTTAGCTGAACAATTCTGGATGTAGCTCTGTATTTTCATCTTTTGCTCACCCACAGGAATATCTATCTGTTACCTTGAATTGTGAGGAGCACACAGGAAGAGAACAATTTGGTACAGAGACACATGAAGGAGATGTGTTTTAATCAAAGGTTACACATGAGTATTCAAAATTGATTCAAGGTTTGGCTCCATGGATTATCAAACCGATTACTTACAATAAGCAGTTAATGTTTTCCTTGTTTTTGGAAATGGTAAGACTTTAAAATTAAATGCAGATAACTGCAGATGTCTTTTCACATAAAAACAAAGCAAATTTTTTATAAACCTCAAAATGACTACAGAAGAAAAATCTCTAAAATGAATATAGCAAAAACAACAGATATCTGATGGTCTCTCCCTTCACATAAGGTATAAAATATTAAGTCACATGAGATCCCACGTGACTGAGCACCTGGTTTCCTGTCTGAATTCATCCTCCATTACTCCTATTTTCTTCTCTCGGCTTAACCATTCTCCAAGCTATTTCTCAGATTTAGAAGGTGTGTTCCTGCTAAAAGAATTTGTAATTGCTATTCCCTGTCCTCCTGAGCTCCTTGCTAGGAATCCTCACCATTGTTTCTCACCCTTGCTTCAGTTCTTACTATAAAGTCACCATCTCAGTACGTCTGTTCCTGGTCATATAATCTAAAACTACAGCAATTTCCCCTCTTTCATTATCATACGAAATAATGAAAACAAAAAAAGCATCTCATAAAACCTGCCATAGTGCATATTGTTTCAAAAACTTTCTAGGGAGATGCCAGTGTATACGGGTGCCCATGTGTGTATGCCCACGCATGTATATGTACATGCATATATTTACATACTTACATAATTACATCATTTTCACTGATCTGAATTTCTATATAGAGATTTAATACATACCTTAGGAAAAATAACTTTCTGAAACCTGCTTTTTCTTTTTTTACATTCTAAGTAGTTTCAGAGAGCTATGTAATACATAGGATGCTTCTATCATTTTTGAAACTATAATTCTTAGCTCATATTAATTTTACAAAATAAAGGGCTTCTGTGTGACAGTTTTATACACACATATAATGTACTTTGATTGTATCCACCCTTCCTTTTATTCTCTCTTATCTCCCCACACCCCATAATAATCATGTTTTTAATTAGGTCCAACCTCCCATTTAAGTTAGTTCTAAATCTTTTTGCTTTCTTTTTTAGAATCCTTTACAATTATGTTACTGTATTTGTAGATAAACTCTTAGAAATAAAATTACCAGGTTACCAGGTAAGAAGTATGTACATTTTTTATTTACTATGGAAATGTTTAAACATATATCAAAATAGAATAGCACAAATACTATGTGCTTACCATCCATCTTCAACCATTGTCAACAAATGGCAAGGGTTGTTCCATCTATATTCCTATCCACTTTTTCCCTTTCCACTTTGTTTCAATGGATATCATTTCTATAAGCATTGCTTTTTAGGAAGGAAACCATGCTGTTTTATCCATATATACTTTAATACATCTCTTCAAGACATAACAGTTTTAATTTATATGTAACTGCTATACTGCTCATTCACAAATAATTAAAGTTAAAATAATTTTAAGATGCTAATACATCTAGTCAGTGTTCTTATTTTCAGCTCTTAATTATTTCATAATTTTTTGAATTAGGAATCAGATGCAATGCTTCCTACTCATCTGGCTATCTCCTTTCTCCCCCTTATATTTGTTGTTGTTGAAGAAACCCTGTAATTTGCTTTGTGTAGTTTACAACAGTCTGGATTTTGCTTGGTGTTTCACTGTGGTAGGTTTTGTTTTGTTTTATCAAGTTTCAGTCTCAGCAACAGTTTTCTGGTGCAAATTCTAAAGGAATTATAGGGTTCTCCTCATTTCACGTCATTTGAATGCTCATTTGCTTCATTCCAATTCCTCCTATAAATTTTTTATAACAGTGCTATTGGTTTGGTTTTGGTTATAACAGTATTATTGGTTTTATTCCCATTTACTTGTATTCTGGAGTGAGTGCATAGAGATACTTCATTTTTCGGTTTCTGTTGTAGTTGCTAACTATAAGATTTTGGTTTTGTTATCTTAGTTTCTCTACTTTTATGATGTCATTTTGAAGATCCAATATGATAATATTGCAACCATCTTCTTAGAATTCTTTAGAAAAGTAGGTGTGTGCATGATTAATTTTGGCAAATTTCCCTCAACAAAGGCCTAGTAGTTGTACCACTGAACACACAGTTCATAAGAACTAGTTTCCCCATGCCATGGCTAATATTTGATACTATTATTATTTTTCATTCTTGATAGTATAACAAATAAGCAATCATATAATACATAGGTTGACTTTCATGAATGAAAACATAAGAAGGAAGAGGTAATCTACACACAAACCTGGACATGAATGTTCATTGAATTCTACTCATAATAGCCCCAAAGGAGAAACCCCAATGTCCATCAGTGGAAGAAGGGGTAAACAGCACTTCGCTGATCTGCCCAGTGGAACATTACTCAGTCATGAAAAGGAAAGGAGTTCTGATTCATGACACAACATATATGAACCTTGAAAACATGATCTCAGTGAAAGACACCAGTCCCAAAAGATCATGTGTCAAATGCTGTCTATAATAGGAAACACTCAGAATGTGCAAATGTACACAGAGAAAAAGTATGAGTAGCTGTTTTGGAAATATAGACCACTCTTAATGGATTCAGAGTTTCTGGGGAGATGAGAATGTTCTAGAGTTACCCAGTGGTGATGGGTTCACAGCTGGGAGAATATGTAATACACCACAGAACTGTACAGCATAGACCCTGGTCTGAGAACTATATCTCAATAATGCTACCTAATCAGGAAAAATAAAGATAAATAAAGAGAGAGACAACCACAAAAAAAAAAAAGTTTTTTCATGACTGTGCTGAACACCCATGTATATTTTTCTATGAAGTAATACAGTATTTTAAAAACATATTTCTTTCTTTTATTGGTTTTTTTAGTTACACATGATAGTAGAATCGATTTTGGTATAATTATGGAAGAATGGAATATATCTTATTCTAATTCAATCCCTCGTACCTTTCCTTCCCCTTCTCTTCCCCACGCCCTGCTCCCTTCTCTCTATTAATCCTTCTGCCATTTACCCATAGTTATTTTTTTAAATTAATTTCTTGTGGATGCACTAGATGGTGAGATTCACTGTGGTTTATTCATACATGTACATAGGAAAGCTATGTCAGATGTAAACTGTCTTTTCTTTTTTGGAACATATTTCTCACTGGTCTGAGGTCTTGTTTATTGATGTATGATTTTACTACATTGAGAAATTGGTTAGATTACTTAGAGAATATTAATGTAGTAATTCATATGTGTCATATTCTTTATCTTTTATTTTTGTAAGCTCCCTGTTATTTAAACATTTTGTTATCCTCATACTGTTTTCCTAGATGAATTAAAATACCACTTTTAGCTGTACACAGAAGGTGTATGCCTGTAATTCCAGCAGCTCAGGAGGCTAAGGCAGGAGGATCCAGAGTTCAAAGCCAGCCTCAGTAGTTTAGCAAGGGCCCAGAAAACTCAGTGAGACATTCTGTGTCTCTAAACAAAATACAAAAAAGGGCTGGGTATGTGCCTCAGTGGTTGAGTGCTCCTGAGTTCAATCCTCGGTACCAAAAGAAATCCCACTTTTACCATTTTAGATTACCATACTATGCTTGCATTGATGAACAGACATTTGATTCTGATTAACTGCTCTGCCTAGGCTTCTTCACTAAAATTCATTAAAATTCATTAAAATTGCTATCTTTATGATATTATATATGTTCCACATATATATATGGAACAAACACACTCACAAATATACACATACTATGTCCCTTTCAGCCTATTTTTCTTAAGTTTTTTCTTTCTACAAAATGAAATCTAGCTGTAATTTTCATTTTTCTAAGAAAATAAGTAGTTTGCCTGGAGTCACAGTGGTGGGGCAGAAGCTGGGTTTGAAATAAAATCTGCCTGGCTCCAAAATCTGTGGTCCATTTGCACAGTTATTTTTTAAAAGTCCACTTATTTTCATTCCACAACAAAATGAATCCTTGGTGTGTTCTATGTGCTGGATTCTGTGCTAACTGCTAAGATTACAAAGATAAATTGCTTTGATTCTGGACTTGAGAACTTATTGCTTATTATCCTATTGTTATCCTTTTTTATCACCCATTTCCTTCCAAAAAATCATTTGTAAATCTTTATAAAGCCTTTTAAACCCATAAAAGTAGTCATTTTTTATATCATAAATACATCAGTTGGTACAGACAGTTTCTAAAATAATTATTGCTTGCATTCATTTTTATGGGAGAAGAATCCTTAAGAAATAGAAACAGGGCTTATATTTTTAAAAATAACAAAGTATAGTCTCTTCTATGAAATGCTTGCATTTGGAGTTTGCTCATAAATGTCTTACAAACTGATGTTCTCCTTTTCAAGGATTATTTGGTATGTAGGAAAACATGGCTCAGGTTTTAAGTCTTTGCTCCTTATGTTATTTATTGCTACTTAACAAATAATACCAAAACTTAGTGGCTGAAAACAATAGCACTTAGTGCACAGTTTCCAAGTGAGGGTAGGCTGAGCATTCTGGTTCAAGTTGCCATCCAGGTGTCATCTAGGACAGCAGTTATAGAAAGACTCCATTGAGTTTCCTTTCCAAACTCACATCATTGTACACAAGATTTAGTTGCTTCGGCTTGGTCGGCTGAGACAGGAGGATCGAGAGTTCAAAGCCGCCTCCACAATGGCGAGGTGCCAAGCAACTCAGTGAGACTCTGTCTCCAAATAAAATAATATCTATCTATCTATCTATCTATCTATCTATCTATCTATCTATCCATCCATCCATCCACGGCTGGGTTATGTGGCTCAGTGGTCAGGTGTCCCTGAGTTCTATTCCCAGTACCCCCCAAAAAAAAAAAAAAAATTCCAAAAAACAAAAAACAAACAAACTTTAGTTGCTCATGGTTATTGGGCAGAAGAGGTAAGTTTCTCTGAGGGTCTTAGTTCTTCACTTGCTGTTGGCCAGAAGTTGCCCTCAATTTCCCACCTCTCTGTAGAGCAACTTGCAATGTGATAGCTTGCTTTATCAGAGAAGCAAGCCAGATGACAAGACACAGGTAGGCTAGCAAGATGGTGGTCACATGTTCATTTAGACTTGGTTTTGCTATCCCATCACCTTCACTAGGGATATCCCACATGCATGTGGAAGGGATCAGAAAAGGAAGGTGAAAAATAGGAAGGAATAGGAAGAATAGGAAGTAAGAATCACTAGAGACCATCTTTTAAATCTGCCTGCAACTTTCCTTTCTGTGCTGATTCTGCAATACTGATTTATCTGCACAATAGAGGTTATAAAAGAAAACATATTTATAAGTTATAAGCATAAAATTAAATCATGATATGCATCGGATTAGATTTTTCAACATTTTCTTTATCTTTGCCATTACTGGTGATAGCTAACATTTATGATAGACTTTCTATATACCTAATGTTAGGCTGTGTTCTGTAAATGGTATTGCATTTAATCTTCACATACATTGCTAGCATAATTTAAAGTTAGGTAAGAAAAATTTCCCTTGTTATATTTGAGGAATCTGGAGCACAGATAATATCTCTAATCCCACGACTGACATCACTATAGTGTCTGAAAAAAGTGACATTAAAAAAAAAAAAATCAATGTCCACATAAACATCATGCAGTTAGGTTTGGCTGCCCAGAAATTCTAGAAGTCTCCAGCAGTTATTACTGTGAACTATGAAAAAGCTTGAACAAACTTTTGCAGGTGATTATACTGACATTCCTACCTCACTACTTTTAAGAGAATGTAATTTGTTGTGTTCATGTCAGGGTACGTGAGAACTACCTTCACCGGGAGGACATGTCAGGTGTCTTTATTCTCAACTGAGTGGAAAGTTTTTGGCAGGAGGTCATTTTGTGGTATGAAGGACATATTCACTTAACTAAGGGTCCAGGTCTGATTAAAGTAAAAGTTTTTAAAATGGTTTCAGATTGTCCTTTCCCTCTAACCTTGTTACAAGTAAAAGAGATTAAGTGACAGAAAGCAGTTGTATATAATGCAACTCTGCGAGCAGATTTGGTGTTAATTTCAGTATATACCAAGCATTGATTAGATAACTAATTCTTATAAACTCAGAGGAGGAATAAAACATGAGGCAATTAGATGATAGGTAGATGATAGATATGTTCATTTTCTTTTTCTAATTTATTACTTCATGTCTTTAGGGTCCGAATTCTTTAGTATCAAAGATATTTTCTCTCATCTTGCAACTGTGTTTTATTTAACTATTAGTAACTTGATGTTCAGAACTTCTGTATTTTAATATACTCACTAGCAACTCATGTCGGTGCAGGAATGCCTTCCAGGAGTCCTGCCGTGCATTGTGCTGACCCACCTGGCATCATGACACAGAACCTGTGGACCTGAGACTGAACTGCCATATGGACTTGGCCTCCTGTACCTGGCACCACAATTTGCATGAATGAAAAAGAAGTGAGTTTTGAAATGTATGGAACTTATCTGTTGAAAATGCTTTAAATTAAAGAAGTTTAAAATGGTAAGCAGAGGATTTGGTTTTTTCAACTTAGTCAAAAGAGAAGTTCTCTTTTGTCAGATATATACTCAGTGATTAACAAATACAAACACACAATTTTTAAAAGTATCTTACACAATAGAATCTACCAGAATGCCTGTGTGTTGTAGGGCATAAACCTGTGGATATTCTACAAAAAAGTACATCAGTGTCTTCAAGGATTGTGCTTTATGAATCTCCACATATGGGACTACATCTTAGTATATTTGATGTATCTTGTCCTATGAGTTTCCAATGTCATTGCCCATTCAGAACATATACTTGTGTATGTATATATATGAAATATATTTTTTCTTGCTGATGTGAATGCAGACACTAACATTAATGAATATAACATATTCTATATGACACAATGAGTCTATCAATAATAATCTAGTTAATAAGTTAATTCTTTAATAGTTTCCCTGCAGAAGAAAATTTAAATTTTCTTAAAATTTCACAGCTCATGTATGAAATAAATTTAAAGAAGTTTTCTGAAATTGACAAAAATCTTTTTTAAAACTGCATGACATTAATAATACTAAATCACAAAACTGATGCTTTTCTATACTACCATTATTCAAAACAAATTTAAATCATGTGAAACAAATTTGGAACTATCTTTCTATTCTATTTGCCCAAAATTATTGTTCTATGAAACATAAAAGTATGCAGTCAAACTATTTAAAGAAACACTGTGCTAGAGTGTGTTCAAAAAGAAATTAATTTTTTTTTCTTTTTTGGCTTACAGAAATTGTGGTGGTATCAGTTTTTTAAAACATGTCATTTGTTGTGATTTTTCTCATTCTAAATAAATATTAAATTTTGCAACTAATTTGTCATTGTTTTTCTTCAAGAACGATTCTCAAATCTATGGTTCCTTACAAAACCTGAATTTATCTCTCCTCCTTGGAACGATCATTCGTTTTAGTTTTTGCTATTAAGTGCATGTAAAACCGCATTTCACTGTGTTAATGATTTACAGTTCCAGGAAAACTCCTCGTATCTTTATTGGCCATATGGTTTTTCTCTTCTGTGAAAAGTCTCATTATGTCTTTTCACTATGTTTTTGTTTATTTACTTGTTTTTGTCTTTTAAGATTTTCATACTGATTTGAGGAAAATTGGTTAAAATAACCTCTCAATATTGTGTTGGCTATGTGTATTCTAATTATTTTCTCACATTCAATAACATTTTCACTCACTTCAATATATCTTTTAATTAATAACAACTCTCATTTTTTTGTAGTCAAATTCATAGGTCTAGTTTAGTCACCTCTTTTTCAAAATGTGTTTTAATTTTTTTTTAAATTTAGGATCAATTTTTATTAAATGCTATTGTCTTAAAATGTGTTTTTTCCATGCCACTAAAACTAAAAATTTTTCAAATATGCTTTTCAACTGGTCTCTAAAACAATCCATTTCTGCCATTTTTCTTTCACTTCTCTGCGGTTTACATTTGTCCATAGTGTGTTTCAGTTTTATCTTCTCTCCATGTGGATAGACCTCTTTTCCCTAAACAATCATTCCTTTCCCTACTAATGTGAAATGTCACTTCTCTTGTATATCAACCTGGGTGAATATGCCTTTCGGTTTTCTATTTTATTTCAGATATCATTTTGTCTATCCTTGTTCTTCTTTATTATTGTTCTATGGTGTCTTATTTATTCTAACTTTATAATAATTTTCTACATCTGGTTAAGCAATTTCTTTGCCCCTCTTCTTTCTTACTATTACATTTTACTATATAAAATTTTAAGTCAGCTTATCACAAATCATGAATAATCTTATTTTACAAAGAAATTGTACTGGATATGATCATCATCAGGAGATGTTAATTTCAAATTCTATGTCTTCATAGTCATGAATGTAGAATACCACTCCATATATTTAAATAATCTTTAAAATCATTTACTAAAGCTTCCAAAATTTTCCCTATAGTAGTCTTGGATACTTTTAAAGGTGTTTTATATTCTCTTATAATTAAAATTTTAAATTATGATACCTTTGTAATTATATTTTCATGGTTTTTGTTATTGATAATTAGAAATGTAACCAACAAATTTTGTGTTACTTTTTGATTAAATATTAATTATACGTACAACTAACTTACTGAGCTATTATTCAGTAAATTAAACAGTAATTTATAGACTTTGATTTTTTGTTCCTACTTTACGTCTTTATATCTCAATTTTTTTCTTGTCTTATTGCACTTACTAAGACTTACTGTGATGTTACAAAAAAGTGCTGATATTGTGTGTTTTTTGCCTAAGTCTTGATTTTAAGAGGACATCTTCTAGTGTTTCTCCTTTCAGGATGACATTTACCCCAACTAGATCTTTATGAACTTCAATGTTGTATCCTATTCTTTATTTACTAAAAGTATTTATCACAAATGGGTATTCGATTTTATTAAACATTTCTTCTCAACAAATTAGATGATCATATTTTTAATCCTTTTTAATTTTGTTAATGAGTTAGACTTTTCAACTACTCTAACTGGGATTTCATTTTGCCAAGGTTTATTATTTGAAAAATACATTTGGATTCAATTTGCTAATATTTTCTCTAGGATATAGCATCTGATTCATGAGTGAGATGTATCTGCAATTTTCCCTTGTTATAATGTATTTTTCTGGTTTTAATAAAAGGTATATCCAAAAGTGGTAAATGAGTTTGGAGGAATTCCTCTTTTGTATTGTCAGTAAGACTCAGCATGTTGTCTGTATGAACTGGCATCCATTCTCATTGCAAAAAAAAGTTAGCTTTCTATCTTTCAATATTTTGAACACAATCCATCATTTTACTTTCATTTTAATATTTCATCTTTTCATTTGATGGACAATTTCATTCAGATGTTTCTGTATATTGATTTATTTTGTTTATTCTAAAATTGATATCTTGGACTTCCCTAATTTTTCATTTGACATATTTCATTACTTATAAAATATTCCCAGCCATTATTTGTTTACAAATTCATTCCCTTCTTTCCATCTGGGCCTCTAATTAGAATATGTTAGGTTTTCTTTGCTAATTTAATTGTTTATTAAAATACTTTTCATAGTTTTTTTTCCTTTTTCATAGTTTAAATGTGTTCTTCTCCTATATTCTGAATAATTTCTTCTTATCTTTTTTGTTAATTCTGAACCTCTATTGGATTTAATCTGATATTATATCCATTCACTGAGTTTCTAATTGTACTTCTTAAAATTTTAGTTTCTATAAGTTCTGTTTCTTTTTAAAATAGCTTAATTTTTCTTTATAGATATAACTCCCTGAACACAAGTTTAACCATGTTGTTTCTTTGATTTATTAAGCATGTTTACTTATTTAAATAATGTGAATGTTAAATAATGTGAATAAAGTGTGTGTATATAATGTGGATATGTACACATTATATACACTTTATAATATATATATATTCACTTATATTTATGATCTTTTCTGATATGTTTTTTCTTGCTTTGTCATCCCCACCATCACTGCACCTGGGTTTGTTCTAACACATAACACCTTATTTCCCCTTAGTTCCTCTAGTATTGTTTAAAAACCATCCTTTTGGAGTTAATAGTCTTTTGAAAGGGAATTGTTCATGGGCATTCTTTGAATTCTCAGATGAAACTTTGTTTCTCAAAAAATATTTTCATTTCCTTTCCCCAGATCCATGGAAATACTAATAATCTCTAACAATTTACTACAAATTTATGGCTTATGTTTTTACATGTTAACTGTCTAATGTTAATTTTGACTACATATTCACCAGTATCAGCCTGTAGTTATTAATTCTCAAATCCAATTGCACTTTATAGACTTGAATATAAAATTTAATATTGAGAATTTATTTAAACAATATAATTGGCTGTGTTTAAGATAAACAGATATACTTTCTGCTCGCGTTGTAGTCTAAATACTTGAAGTACATGAAGTTTAGTATTTTATTCAAATTTTATTTTCTGTGATAGCTTTATAAAACCTCTGTTGCTGAAATTATCTGATTGCTCCAAATGTATGGATTCAGTTTAAGATACAAAGTTAGATAGACTTATTAACTGTGTAATTATAGAATTCATCATTGGATATTTGCAGGAGGATGATTTGGCTAGCCCCCAAGAGATGAAGGTGTTTATGTGGCAATGTTTGTATATATACATGATGCTTAATCAGGCTAAACACAAGTAGTTAAAAATGAATAGATACTCTGAATAATAATTTAGGTACCAAAGTAATTTTAAGTTCCTTCATCTAAAGGAGAATGCCATTCTGGTGCCTTTGTTAATAATCAGCATGTATTTAATGTAAGTTTTTCATCTTTATTATCCACTGAGCTTCTGAAAGATAAAATGACAGTCTGAAATGCAATATTCATCTAATATGTCATTGAAAATAGATTTTCTATCATTAAATATCTGTATTTAATGTTATCTCTATTTAGAACAAATTATAAATTTCCAGATGTACTGAAATGATATTTTGATGCAAAAATTCTTTAAAACAATGTGAACATGTGTCTAATTTATTCTCACATAAATGCTTATGCCTGCTTAATACATATTCTTAGTACTTCACATAAATAAGACTGTGATTATGGACCCCAATCTCATGTGCTTTTAGCTGCAGAGAGATAAAGTACATTACACTTTAGCATATAGAGTTAGTACATCTTAGGTTGTATGAAATAGAAATCCACTCAGCTTGAGCAAAAGGGTAATTTATTAGGGCAACAGTATTCTTGGGAATAGAATTAGAATGGCAACACATCAAAGAATCCATTAAGTTCCTCTCTTGGTGCCTCTTATGTCTACTTCTCTCTATATGTCATGCTTTATTTTTCTCCTTCATTACAGAATGGTTTTTCCTTTTCTCAGTGTCATATGTGGAAAATTACCAGCACTTGCTCTTGTGTTGATGTAAAGTCACCAGGTAATTGAGAAATACTAAATTGACTCTCTAGGTCTCAGTTCTCAATGTTTGACAAAGGAACTGGTAGAGTTCAAGGCTCATACCTGGAGTGTGAATGATGATGAATTGTGATCATGTGACATGGTTGTTACATTGCCTGTTCCAGTGGAGGAAGGAGAATAATAGCAAAAAAGAGATGCTGGAAGGCAATTTAGTCAGTACGACCTATATATGGCCAGAAGCTGCATGCTCTAACCCCTTGCCATTCAAAGCATGGTTCATGGAACAAGACTGGTATTACCAAAAGCCATTTAGAAATGTAGAATCCCAAACTCCCCCTATTCCTTATAAATCAGGACTTGCATTTATCCAGATTCTCAGGTTATTTGAATGCACATTAAAAATTAAAACATGGTCCCATCTGTTAAAAAGTCAAGACCATGTACATGAAAAATTGATTATATTTCAAGGTACATTTTACTCCTATTCCAGAATTAACTTCTTAAGTTCCCAACTTAATCCTTTACATCCTGACAGAATCTTTATCAACTGTCTTATAAATATATTTAAAAAATTATAAAGGAGAATCTTGAAAAGTGAGTGTGCAGATCACAGAAAATTCATTTCCTGTAATGGAAAATTGAAAAAATTTAGATATAGGATCAAAGAAAGGGAAGAGAGCTAGGGAAAGGAGAGGTAATGATCAATGCAAATGACCATATGTATGAATACGTAACAATGAATTCCTTTAATATGCATAATTATAATGTACCAATAAAAATTTTAAAAGAAGTAACTGCAATAATAGCAAAATAAAAGAAAAACAAAATTTAAGGCATAAGTCCTAATAAGTTGGGTCAGCAGTTTAATTTTATATGCTTGTTTATATGAAATACCAAAAAATTATTTATACATGATTCAGATGGTATCATGTAATCCAAGTAATCTTGGTGAAGATATTTAAGATAGTGGAAGTCCTTAGCTCTTATTCAAGTGTACTTTATGGAGGAAAACATTGTTAGCTAAATTTTATTAATAATTATTACATCCCATACACTTTTCTTTATGTTTGAGCTTGTTCAAATTTTTTTTTTTAGAACATCTGAAATTTTTAATCCTTTCTTTACAGGTTACCTAGACCACTTTTGATTAAGAAAACTGTAGAAAGTTAGTAACTGCCACAAGCAAACGCCAGTGTCAGTTTTCCAGAGTCCTGCTTTGCGGGGTGTCCGAATGCACCGCTCGGGGCTCTGCACACACTTGCTGGAATCACTTGCGGCAGATTTTAGTCCACAGGGCGCTTTTCCCCATATTTCTTTGTAAACTCTTCAGCGTTCTTCCAGAATTTTTTACGGTCCTTAGCGTATTCTTCAGCTAGGTCAGCCCTGAGCGGGTGCTTGGGCTGGGGGTAGTTCAACAGTACTATGAGGGCCTGGATTACTTGGTCGGTCTTTGTTGCTGGCTTCCAATTCTCGGCACTAGTTACTGGCAGGCAGACCGGCCCTTTTCCATCCATGTTTGGTGGTAGATCTTTGTTTTAAATCTGATCTTCGGTGGTTTAAATGGGAATTCTGCTAGAAAGTTGATTTCGATTCTGAGGGACCTCTTATCACATGGAGGGTTGTCAGGAACAATAAGCCTTTGCGAATTCAATGAATTAGTTTCATCAACCTAGATGTTACGGAAGTTTTTCATTCCACATTTGCAGACCTCTTCAAGCTCCTTCATCAGCCTCTGCAGACCGCCATCTTGGATCTGGTGCTGCTCTTGTTCAGATTTGATTCACAGTAACAGAAATTTTGCCAATATAAGTGTTTTCAACTAGGTTTGCTTTTTATTTATTTATTTATTTATTTATTTATTTAGGCTTACTTTTAACATTGTATTACACGTCTCAGGAGCTTGGAATATGAAGTGGTACCAAACTGGATTTGAATTCTGGTGTGATCTCTTTCTAGTTGCATCAACTTGGGCTACTTATTCCCTAAGACTCAATTCCCTGTCTGAAATAAGGAAATATAATTACACTTCCTATGTAGAGTTGGGAAGATTAAGAATGCCTGCTTTTAACTAAGGCAAATATGGTTGTTAGTCTAGATATTTATTGCCATTATGTTTCCTTTTAAAATAACATCTTGCAAAGAGTACATGTTGCCTGCATTTGAGTGTAAAAGCCATTTGGAATTTTTAACTGGATCTTTTGTTTGGGTTGACTTAATGCAATTCTACACCATTGTATATATGCAATGTCAGAAATAGGTTAGCAGAGAGAAAAGTCAACATAGAAAACATTGTTTAGTAACATTTGTATATATTTTTGCTGAGCTTCCTTCTATAAATAGAGTTCTAGCTTCCTGATTTCCTGACTCAATATTAGATTAGCCACAGATAATCCATGCAACATTTTAGAGGTCAGATACTTTAGGTTAGAAAGTTTGCTGTAAATGTGCGACTTCCTATAACCATAAAGACAATTCCTGAACTCATAAAAATTGATTTTAAAGGACCATGCCAATATTTTTAATATCTCTGTATGACACTAGGTTAGTAGAATATTATTCCGATTTAGTATTTTGTTTTTATTTTCTATCTCATGTTATTTCCCAAAATGAAAGACTGAGGTAGAATATATCTCATATAAGAACACATTGGATTCCTATTTTAAAGTTTTTGTCACCATAAATAATGTTACTCTTTGGAAATTTGAAATCAATTGAGAAATAGACTAAGAGGTCAAAGAGCAAAATAGTATTTTTAACTCCATAATTAACTGAAAAAGGTAAATTTAGATGTAAGACTAGGTTGTCTTGTTAACAACCTATCTCCATGTTAGACCAACTCACATCATTAGTGGAAAAACTGCAGTTTTCAAGAGCACAGCAAGCAGACCAGGCCTCTTTTCCTGCCCTTTACCAATCACAAGGATACAGCCCAGATACTTGCTGCTACAGAAAAGACAAGCACAGCAGTTACCAAGAGACTTAGGATCAGTTTTTCTTCCAGCTGCACCACTAGGATAATTCTTCTTTTCCAAAGTAATTTAAGCTTCCTCCTGTCCTCCTGCCCCCACAAGGTAATTTGGTGAGATATCACATAATTTTGATATTACTATGGAATTGAAGGCCTGTAAGGACAAATGTGAATGTTCTGGCAGGTAATTGTTAGAATCTAAAGATAGATTGCTCATCTGAAAAATATGAAACAGCATTTAATATTTTCGATAACAAAGGATTTACAACATTCCCCAGAAAACAGAAAATCCAGCCCAATCTTTTGAAATATGAATGAAAACTTATTTTCATTTTGAATATGTAATTAAAATACTGTTTAATTCTTCTCTACCATTGACATTTTTAAAAATACACTTTCTTTACTAAAACTCTTCTAATTTCTTGTACTTTTTAACATTCAACTTTCCTTTTAGTATTTTAATAATTTTTAGGGTGACAGGAACCTCCTTGGGAAGATTCCAGGGCAAATCATTAATTATAATGCAATTACATAGATAAAAATCTGAAGTATCAAGTTTAGAATATATTTTTACTTTTCTTCTTCATTGGATCCAACTGAATTTTCTTTGATTCCTTGGGCTCCAACCTCAATTAGACTCATTACATCATGTAAGAAGCTAATCTCTTCCCATGACCTGGTGTATGTGGAATGTATAAGAAAGCCACGGAGACGAGATTTATTTGTCCAAATTTTAAGCTCTTTGTTCATGAGTAGACAAAGAAGACTGCATTCTGCTTTCCTTTCCTTCTTGTTGCTCTATTTTCTACTTTCTATTTTTTATCTCCTTAACTTCCAAACTTCAGCAGTTTCTTTTCATTTTTAGACATAAGAGAAAACATTATAACTTGATCTGTAGTATAGTAAGAAAATACTATTAATGTTTACCATGACACAAATTTTAATTGTTAGATTTTGTAGAATGGTGAACAAATCACTAGCTGGGTATGGAAATCTTACATCTTAATTGTAATTTTCAAGATTATTATTTGTTTGTCTTTTTTGTGGTTGTTGTAATTCAACTTTTACCACCTACTTTGAATAAAACATGTCTGAAACAGATCTTTGAATATCAGCTTTTTAAATATAATTGCCCATTTTAAAATACACATGTTGGGTATTAGTGACATTCTTAAAGATGATTAAACTATTCTCTCTGGACAGTTTAACAGCATTCTTCCTGCATACATGCTCAGCCATCTGGTTTACCTAAAGAGAATTTAAAGAATGATGTCACCAGCATTCCTCATCTACATTGAAAACACTGCTCTGAATACACAAGTGTTATTAGAAACATATGTTTGGTTTAAAATTCCTGCCATTTCATTCATCATGAGCCCAGATTCTATTAGTGACAGAAATATCTCAGGAAGTTAGTTGGCACTTTTGAATTTATTCAATTACTGCTGAAAGGCACAAAATCTTAAAAATAGCCTCATATAGATCTGTTACGCCAATCATAATGTCTAATTTACTCTTAAGGAGAAAGTTTCCACATAAGGAAATCTGTGTAGTATTGTTGAGAAAACACAGCAAAATGTGCAACCCTTAACCAGCATTTATATTCTTTGGTTTAAAGAGCAAAAAGTCAACCTTTAATCTCACAGCAAAAATATGGACTTATTTCCACAGAGTTAAAAAAAAAAATTTAAACTTGTTGTTTTTAGATATACATGACAGTAGCGTATGTTTTGACATATTATGTGTACATGCAGTAAAACCCATTCCAATTACTATGCTATTCTTGTGATTGTATGTAATGTGGACTTACTGATTATGTATTCATTTATTCCCATTCCCCCTCCCTTCCCTTCATTCCCCTTTGTCTAATCCAATGTACTTCTATTCTTCCTCTCCCTACTCTCCCTTTTTGTGGGTTAGCATTCACCTATCAGCAAGAACATTTGACCTTTGTTTTTTTGAGAACTGGCTTATTTCACTTAGCTTGATATTCTCCAGTTCCATCCATTTTCCAGTAAATGCCATAATTTCATTCTTCTTCATGAATGGGTAATATTCCATTGTGTAGATATATCACATTTTCTTTATTCATTCATCTTTTGAAGGACACCTAGGTTGATTTCATAGCTTGGCTATTGTGAATTGAGCTACTATAAACATGGATGTGGTTGCGTCACTGTAGTATGCTGATTTTAAGTCCTTTGGGTACAGAATGAGAAGTGGGATAACTGGGTCAAAGGGTGGTTCCATTCCAAGTTTTCTGAGGAATCTCCATACTTCTTCCCAGAGTGGTTGCACCAATTTGCAGTCCCACCAATAAAGTATGAGTGAACCTTTTTCCCCACATCCTCACCAACATTTGCTGTTACTTGCATTCTTGATAATTGACATTCTGACTAGAGTAAAATGGAATCTCAGTGTAGTTTTAATTTACATTTCTCTAAGTGCTAGAGATATTGAATATTTTTTCATATATTTGTTGATCGTTTGTATTTTTTTTTTCTGTGAAGTGCCTGTCAGTTCCTTTGCCCATTTATTGATTGGGTTATTTGGTTTTTGGAGTTAAGTTTTTTGAGTTCTCTGTATATCCTGAAGATTAATGATCTATCTGAGGTGTAAGTGGCAAAGATTTTATCCCATCTGTAAGCTCTCTCTTCACATTCTTGATTGTTTCCTTTGCAGTGAAGAAGCTTTTTAATTTGATACCATCCCATTTATTGATTTTCAATTTTACTAATTGCACTTCAGTAGTCTTTTTGAGGAAGTTGGTTCCCAAACTGACATGATGGAGAGTTGGACCTACTTTTTCTTCTAGTGTGCATAGGGTCTCTGGACTAACACCGAGGTCTTTGATCGACTTCAATTGAGTTTTGTGCAGGGTGAGAGATAGGGATTCAATTTCAATCTACTAAATATGTGTTTCCAGGTTTCCCAGCACCATTTGTTGAAGAGGCTATCTTTTCTCCAATGTATGTTTACGGCACTTTTGTCTAGTATGAGAAAACTGTTTTTATGTGAATATGTCTCTGTGTCTTCTATTCTGTTCCATTGGTCTTCATGTTTTGTTTGTTTGTTTTCCAATGCCATGCCAGCTCTGTAGTATAAAGTCTGGTATTGTGATATCTCTGGCATCACTTTTCTAAACATTGCTTTGGCTATTCTGGGTCTCTTATTTTTCCAAATGAATTTCATGATTGCTTTTTCTATTTCTATGAAGAATGTCATTATAATTTTAATAGGAATTGCATTAAATCTGTATAGTGTTTTTGGTAATATGGTCATTTTGACAATGTTAATTCTGCCTATCAAAGAACATGGGAACTCTATTTTATGAGATCTTCTTTGATTTCTTTCTTTAGTGTGCTGTGAGTGTTTCACCTTTTTTAGAGGTGAAATTAGATTGATTCCCAAGTATTTTTTTTTTTTGAGGCTATTGTGAATGGGATAGTTTTCCTGATTTCTCTTTCAGCTGGTTCATCACAAATGTATAGGAATGCAGTTGCTTTATTGGTGTTACTTTCATATCCTACTTTGCTGAACTCATTTATGCATTCAAAAAGCTTTCTGGTTGAATTTTTGTATCTTCTCAATATACAATCATATCCTTGGTAAATAGGGAGAGTTTGAGCACTTCTTTTCCTATTAATATCCCTTTAATTTCTTTCTTCTAATTGCTCTGGTTAAGGTTTCAAGGACTATGTTGAATAGAAGTGGTGGAAGAGGGATTCCCTCTCTTTTTCCAGTTTTTAGAGGGAATGCTTTCAAATTTTCTCTATTTAGAATCATATTGGCCTTCTGTTAAGCATATATAGCTTTTACAGTGTTGAGGGATGTTCCTACTATCCCTAGTTTTTTTTCTTTTTTGGGGGGTGGTACTGGGGATTGAACCCAGGGGCACTCCACCACTGAGCCACATCCCCAGCCCTATTTTGTACTTTATTTAGAGACAGGGTCTCACTGAGTTGCTTAGGGCCTCGCTAAATTGCTGAGGCTGGCTTTGAACTCACGATTCTCCTGCCTCAGTCTCCCAAGTGCTGGGATTACAGGTGTGCGCCTCCGTGCCCGGCTGTCCCTCATTTTTCTAATATTTTGAGCATGAATGGATGCTGATTTTGTTAAATAGATTTTCTGCATCTGTTGAGATAATCATGTAGTTCTGGTCTTTAAGTCTATTCATGTGATGAATGACTTTTATTGATTTCTCAATGTTGAACCAGCCTTGCACCTCTGGAATGAACCCCACTGATCATGGTGCACTATCTTTTTAAAATTTTTTTTGTATGCAATTTGCGAGTATTTTATTGAGAGTTTTTGCATCAATGTTCATCAGGAATATTGGTCTGAGGTTTTCTTTCCTTGATGTGTCAGCATCTGGTTTTGGTATCATGATGATACTGGCTTCATAGAATGAGTTTAGAAGGGTTCCCTCCTTTTCTATTTCATGGAATAATTTGAGGAGGATTCATCAAGTTTTTCTTTGAAGATCTGGTATAACTCAGCTGAAAATCTATCTGGTCCTGGGCTTTTCTTTGTTAGTAGGCTTCGATGGCATCTTTAATTTCATCACTTGAAATTGATCTGTTTAAATTTTCTATGTCCTCCTGATTCAATTTGGGTAGGTCATATGTCTCTAGAAATTTGTTAATGTCTTCATGACTTTCTACTTTATTGGAGTTTAGATTTTCAAAACAGTTTCTGGTTGTCATCTTTATTTCAATAATATCCATGGTGATATTAACTTTTTCATCATGAATTTACTGATTTGTATTTTCTCTCTTTTCTTCATTAGCTTGACTAAGGGCTTATTGATGATTTTGTTTTTTCAAAGAACCAGTGTTTTTTTCATTGATTTTTTAAATTTTTGTTTGTTTGTTTCAATTTCATTGATTTTGGCTCTGATTTTAATTATTTCCTGTCTTCTACTGCTTTTGGTATTGATTTCCCCCCCCCCCAGGGCTTTAAGATATAATGTTAGATTATTTATTTGGTGGTTTTCTATTCTTTTCAAGAATGCATCCATTGCAATGAACTTTTCTCTTATCATTGCTTTCATAGTATCCCAAAAATTTTGATATGTTGTATCACTATTCTCATTTACCTCTAAGTATTTTTTTAATTTCATCCCTGATTTCTTCTACTATCCATTGATCATTTCATAGTATATAATTTAGTCTCCAGGTGTTAGAGTAGTTTCTATTTCTTATTTTATCATTGGTGTCTAATTTTATTCCATTAAGATCAGGTAGAATGAATGGCCTTATTTTGTATTTGCCAAGAGTTGCTTTGTGGCTTACAATTTGGCCTGTTTTAGAGAAGGATCCATGTGCTGCTAAGAATAAAGTGTATTCAGTCTTTGATGGATGAAATATTCTATTTATGATGGTTAAGTTTAAATTATTGATTGTATTTTTAGTTCTACAACTTCTTTATTTAGTTTTTGTCTGGAGGATCTATCCATTGATGAGAAAGGCATGTTAAAGTCACCCAATGTTATTGTGTTGTGGTCTGTTTGAGTTAAAAAATTCTGAAAAATTGTCCAAGGTTAGATAGGAAATGCAAATAATATGTGAGAATTTAAAAGACATACTCAGAAAAAAAGTATTCTTTTGGGTTATTTAGTATTTTAATGATTTCAATTTCAAAAGAATGAGCTATTTACAATAAATTACCCTAAGATATGGGGAAAATGATAATAGGTCTGAACAATAAAAAAATCGAAAGACTGAATTGGAGAAGTATGGAGTGGGGAGAGCACTTGCCTCCCTTGTGCATGGTCTTGAGTTTGATCCAAGAAATGCAAAAAAAAAAAACCCAAACAAACAAAAAAAACCCCAAACACCACAAAACCATAAAAATCAAAAGATTAAGGACTTTTATAGCAATGATTGAGATTAGAATGCAAATATTATAGGATATGAAGTTTTTCTATATAGTAATTTTTAAGTTTTTCTTTAAAATATTACTCGAATTTCCTCTTCCAAATTTTCAGATGTAAGCTTTCTTAGTCTCCATAGGGTAGTTGTCAGGACTTTACCCAATTGTACATATCAAAATCTGTGGATGCTCAAGTCCCCTATGTAAAATGGTGTCATATTTGAATAGAATTGTGCATATCCTCCTGTCACATCTAGATTACTTATACTATGTAATACAAAAAAAAATTACCATATACATACTTGTTACAAATATCTGGATATGTTCAATGCACCCATAATTTTGAAAAATTCAATTTACACTTGTTTGAATCTGTAGATGCAGAACACATCTATGTGGAGATTTGTCTATAATTTATCTTTTTTTTTTTTTTGGAACCAGGGATTGAACTCAGGGGCACTCGGCCACTGAACCACATCCCCAGCCCTATTTTGTATTTTATTTAGAGACAGGTTCTCACTGAGTTGCTTTAGGGCCTCACTAAGTTGCTGAGGCGGGCTTTGAACTCGTGATCCTCCTGCCTCAGCCTCCCGAGTCACTTGGATTACAGGCGTGCCCCACCACGCCCGGCTATAATTTATCTTAAAGATCTTTCTCGTGGAGGTAAACAAACTTTCAAACAGGCAAAGTTCATTTTCTTCTTCCTAGATTTATTTATTTTATTTATTTATTTATTTTTACAGACTGAATTTTGATTCATTGTACACAAATGGGGTGTACAACTTTTCATTTCTATTATTGTGCACAATGTAGATTCATACTATTCATGTAATCATACATGTCCATAGGGTAATGATGTCTGTCTCATTCTACCATTTTTCATACCTCTGCCACCTCCTCCCTCTCATTTCCCTCTATGTAATCTAAAGTTCCTCCATTCTTCTCTCTCTCTTACCCCCCATTATGTATCATCCAATTATCAGGGAAAACATTCAGTCTTTGCTTTTTTGGAATGGGCTTATTTCACTTAGTATGATACTCTCCAATTCCATCCATTTATCTGCAAATGCCATAATATTACTCTTCTTTATGGCTGAATAATATTCCATTGTGTATATATACTATAGTTTCCTTAGCCATTCATCTGTTGAAGGGCATCTAAGTTGGTTTCACAGTCTAGCTATTGTGAATTGAGCTTCTATAAACATTGATGTAGCTGTGTTACTGTAGTATGCTAGTTTTAAGTCCAACAAACCGAGGAGTGGGATAACTGGGTCAAAATGTGGGTCCATTACAAGTTTTCTGAGGAGTCTCCAGACTGCTTTCCAGAGTGGCTGCACCAGTTTGTAATTCCACCAGCAATGTAAAAGTGTACCTTTTTCCTCCACAGCCATGCCAACATCTGTTATTGTTTGTGTTCTTAATAATTGCCATTATAATTGGAGTAAGATGAAATCTTAGAGTTGTTTTAATTTGCATTTCTCTGATTAAAATAGTTGTTGAAAACTTTTTCATATATTTATTAATTGCCTGTACATCTTCTTCTGTAAAGTGTCTGTCCTAGTTCCTTGGCCGATTTATTGATTGGGTTCTTTGCATTTTTGGTGTAAAGTTCTTTATAAATTTTGGAAATTAGTGCTCTATCTGAAGTGCATGTGGAAAAGGTTTTCTCCCACTCTGTAGACTCTCTTTTCACATTATTGATTGTACCCTTTGCAGAGAAAAAGCTTTTTAGTTCGAATCCATCCCACTTATTAATTCTTGCTTTGATTTCTTGTGCTTTGGGAGTCTTTTTAAGGAAGTCTAATTCTAAATCAATGTGATGAAGATTTGGGCCTACTTTGTCTTCTATTTGGTGCAGAGTTTCTGGTATAATTCCTAAGTCCTTATCCAATTTGAGTTGAGTTTTGTGCAGGGTGAGAGATAGAGGTTTAATTTCATTTTACTGCATATATAGTTCCAGTTTTGCCAGTACCATTTGTTTAACAGGCTATATTTTCTCCATTGTATGTTTTTGGCTCCTTTGTCCAGTATGAGGTAACTATATTTAATGTAGGTTTGTCTTTGTGTCTTCTATTCTGTACCAATGGTCTGCCTGTGTATTTTGGTGCCAATACCATACCATTTTTGTTACTATTGCTCTGTAGTATAGTTTAAGGCCTGGTATTGTGATACTTCCTGCTTCACTTTTCCTGCTCAGGATTGTTTTGACTATGTGAGGTCTCTTTAGATAAATTTCATGATTGCTTTCTTATTTCTATGAGGAATGTCATTGGGATTTTAATTGGCATTGTGTTGAATCTGTATAGTGCCTTTGATAGAATGGCCATTTTGACAATATTAATTCTATCTATCCAAGAACATGGGAGATCTTTCCAACTTCTAAGGTTTTCTTTAATGTTCTGTAGTTTTCATTGTAGAGGTCTTTCACCTCTTTTGTTACATTGATTCCCAAGTATTTTTTTTTTTTAGGCTATTGTGAATGGAGTGGTTTTCCTAATATTTTTTGGAGAATTCATCACTTATGAATAGAAATGTATTCAATTTATGCATATTGATTTTGTATCCTGATACTTTGCTGAATTCATTCATTAGTTCTAGAAGTTTTCTAGTGGAGGTTGTTGGATCCTCTAAATATAGAATCATGTCATCAGCTAAGAGTGACAGCTTCAGTTCTTCCTTTCCTATTGGTGGTATCCCTTTAATTTCTTTGATCTGTCTAATTGTTCTGGCTAGTGTTTCAAGGATGATGTGAAGTGGCGAAAGAGGGCATCCCTGTCTTGTTCCAGTTTTTAGAGGAAATGCTTTCAGTTTTTCTCCATTTAGAATGATGTCGATGATGGGCTTAGCATAGATAGCCTTTACAATGTTGAGATATGTTCCTACTATCCCTATTTTTTCCAGTGTTTAAGCATGAAGGGGTGCTATATTTTATCAAATGCTTTCTCAGCAGATATTGAAATAATCATATGATTCTTAAGTCTATTGATGTTATGAATCACATTTATTGATTTCCAGATTTTGGACCAACTTTACATCCCTGGGATGAAACCCACTTGATCATGGTGTCCTATCTTTTTAATATGTTTTTGTATGCAATTTGCCAGAATTTTGTTAAGAACTTTTGCATCTATGCTCATCAATGATATTGGTCTAAAGTTTTCTTTCCATGATGTGTCTTTGTCTGGTTTTGGTATCAGAGTGATACTAGCTTCATAGAATGAATTTGGAAGGGTTCCCTCCTTTTCTATTTCATGAAATACTTTGAGGAGTACTGGTATTATTTCTTCTTTAAAGGTCTTGTAGAATTTGGCTGAGAATCCATTTGGTCCTGGGTTTCTCTTGGTTGGTAGGCTTTTGATAGCTTCTTCTATTTCGGTGCTTGAAATTGATCTGTTTAAATTGTGTACATTCAGTTTGGGAGGATCATATGTCTCTAAAAATTTGTCAATGTCTTTAATATTTTCTATTTTGTTGGAGTATAGATTTTCAAAGTAGCTTCTAATTGTGTATTTCAATAGTGTCTGTCATGATCTTTCCTTTGTCATCAAAAATTCTAGTTATTTTAGTTTTCTCTCTCCTTCTCTTCATTAGTGTGGCAACAGTTTATCAATTTTGTTTACTTTCTCAAAGAACCAACTTTTTGTTTTGTCAATTGTTTGAATTGTTTCTCTTGTTTCAATCTCATTGATTTCAGCTCTGATTTTAATGATTTCCTGTCTTCTCCTACTTTTGGTGTTTTTCTGTCCTTCTTTCTCTAGAGCTTTGAGATGTAATGTTAGGTCATTTAGTTGTTGACTTTTTATTTTTTTAATGTATGAACTCAATGCAATGAACTTTCCTCTTAGTACTGCTTTCAGAGTGTCCCAGAGATTTTGATATGTTGTGTCATTATTCTTGTTTACCTGTAAGAATTTTTTAATTTCCTCCCTGATATCTTCTGTTATCATTGCATCATTCAACTGCATATTATTTAGTCTCCAGGTATAGGAGTAGTTTTTGCTTTTTATTTTTTCATTGATTTCTAATTGTATTCCATTGTGGGCTGATAGAATACAAGGTAGTATCTCTATTTTTTGTATTTTCTAATGACTTCTTTGTGGCATAGTATTTGATCTATTTTGGAAAAGGATCCATGAGCTGCTGACAGGAAAGTGAATTCGCTTGATGATGGATGAAATACTCTATACATGTCCATTAAGTCTATATCATTTATTGTATTATTTAGTTCTATAGTTTCTTTATTCAGTTTTTGTTTGGAGGATCTATCCAGTGGTGAGAGTGGTGTGTTAACATCACCAACTATTATTGTGTTTGGTGTATTTGATTCTTAAAATTGACAAGGGTTTGTTTGATGTACATAGATGCTCCATTGTTTGGGGTATGAATATTTAAAATTATCTTGCTGGCTTATGGTTCCCTGAATCAGTATGAAATGTCCTTCTTTATCCCTTCTGACTAACTTTGATTTGAAGTTCACTTTATCTGATATTAGTATAGAGATCCCTGCTTTTTTACTGAGTCCATGTGCATGGTATGTTTTTCCCCATCTTTTCACCTTTAGTCTGTGGATGTCTTGTTTTATGAGATGAGTCTCCTGATGGCAACACATTAGTGGGTCTTTCTTTTTAATCCAATCTACCAGTCTTTTGATTAATGAGTTTAGGACATTAACATTCAGGGTTATTATTGTGATATGATTTGTATTCCTGGTCATTTTGGCTAATTTTTGGTTTTTAACTTGACTTGGTTTCTTCTTTGATTGGCTTTTCCTTTAGGGTGGTCCCTCCCTTTGCTTACTTGTATTGTTATTTTTCACTTCCTCCTCATGAAATATTTTGCTGAGAATGGCCTGTAGTGCAGGCTTTCTATTTGTAAATTCTTTTAACTTTTGTTTATCATGGAAAGATTTTATTTCACCATCAAATCTGAAGGTTAGTTTTGCTGGGTGTAAGATTCTTGGTTGGCATCCATGTTCTTTCAGAGCTTGAAATCTATTGTTCCAGGCCCTTCTTGCAGTTAGGGTCTGGGCTGAGAAATCTGCTGATATCTGTATTGGTTTTCCCTTATATGTAACCTGACACTTTTCTCTCACAGCCTTCAATATCCTATCTTTATTTTGAATGTGAGGTATTTTCATTCTAATGTGCCTTGGTGTGAATGTGTTGCAATTTTGTGCATTTGGTTTCCTGTAAGCCTCTTTTATTTGATTTTCCATTTCATTCTTCAGGTTTGGGAAATTTTCTGATATTATTTTGTTGAACAGGTTGTCCATTCCTTTGCTTTGTATCTCTGTGCCTTCCTCAATCCCAATAATTCTAAAATTTGGTCTTTGTATGTTATCCATAATTCTTGGAGGTTCCTTCATGATTTCTTACCATATCAGTTTGGTCAACTTTATTTTCAAGATGAAGTATTTTGTCTTCATTGTCTGAGATTCTATCTTCCACAAGATCTATTCTGTTGGTAATGCTTTTTATTGAGTTTTCAATTTGGTTTATTGTTTCTTTCATTTCAAGTATTTTTTTTTCATAATCTCTATCTCTTTATTGAAGTGTTCTTTTGTTCCCTGCATTTGCTCTTTTAACTGTTTATTGGAGTAATCATGCATTGCCTGCTTTTGCTCTCATATCATCTTTTACTTCATGTATTGTTTTAATTAAGTAGATTCTAAACTCCTTTTACGTCATTTCTACTGCCATACTGTCATTGGATTCTATCAAAATAGCATCTTGGTTTGTTAGGGACACTTTCTTCCCCTGGTTTTTCATATTATTTCTGTATATTCCCCTCTACCAATGAAGATCTGACATACTGCACCTTCCCCCCTGTTGGCTTATTGTGACCCTGCAGGTTTCTAATACCTCTCCTTTGAGGGGACGATTGATATCAGCAACACCCAATACAAACAATATGTAGCTCTACACCAGATACCCCCCATAAAGGCATTAACAGTATTGCAATAAACAGATAGGATGACTTTGATTATCATCTACAGTATCTCCAATGTGCTTGAAATGAGCTCTACAAGTTGTAGTGGTAGACAAAGAGGATGGGGAGGGGTGTAGGATGCAACTGTTAATGGGATAAGAAATGAATAAATAGAGGTACCTGATCAAGGGAAGAGTGAGAGCGGGGTCATAAGAAGTTCGTCTTTAGCATGAGAAAAGGGAGAAAGAGATTCCAAGGAAATAGGTTAAATAAAAGGAAAAAAGAGTGAGAGAAAAAAGAAGAAATAAAAATTAAAAATTAAAAACAAAGGAAAAAACCTATGGTTTACAGTCCTCCTCCACTCATACCTCCCAGACCTCAGTATCTCTATGTGAGTGCAGTACCTGTCAAAGGGCCTTCAGTCTCTTGTAGGTGTGTCAGGAAGTAGCCACTCCTCCCAATGATGTTGGTCACACCCTCAGGGGTAATTCAAGATGGTGCACATGCCTCCAAAGAAGCTGGGGAGCTGCAGCAAGTGCACTGAGTCTGTGCTGGGCATCAGCCATCTCTGGCATCTCTTGTGGAGGCAGGCAGTCTCCCCAAAATTCATTTTAACTGTTTCCAGAAGTAGTCTATCCTGAGCATGGATGGGGGATGGCAGATATCAAACAGATTCTGTGAGCACATGTAATATAGAATTGATTTGGGAAAGGCATTCATTCAAACCTGCTTCAAAGAACTTATTTGAAATCTACTTTGACATAAGCAAACCATTTAAAATACTTGAAGTGCAATGTTATTCTATTGCTAGATTAAAATTTGTCAATTGTATTTTGGTGAAAGTTCAAATCTCCCAAATTACAAAAAAACAAAACAAAACATATATTCCAATGTAACACGGTATCCCAAAAATGCCTTAAAGTCAATGTAAACTGATAAAGTAACATTTAAAAATTATTACAAACTATCAAAGACCTGGAAATAATGTGGTTTCCCAAAAGTATAATAAATTCATTGTATATTAATATATATATTATATACAGAAAGCAGTCAGATTAATCAAATATCTAAAATATATTTTCTCATTTTTTCAATAGACTAATTTGTATCCATACTGTTAAAATTTCAACACGTGTCATCCTACTGCTCAGTTGGTAAAGGTAGGCACCTGTCTATGCCCAAATTAGGGAGAAGAAACATGGAACCCCACCCTCTTGATAGGAAAACTTTTAGTCACATTGCAAGAATATATGGCATGGAGTATATATATTGTGTGACCAGCTTTAGAAAATAAATCTTCTACAGCACTCAATACACAGATGCTGTTCTTACTTTTATATGATATAAATTGAATTGTAGAAAAGGCAAGGGTTTATGGGTTGAGATATTTTGACCTTTTTACTTCAAATTTTCTATAAAAATAGTTAGTGTCTCACATATTTTTAGTCTATTAAATTAGAAGAATGCACTTCTTTTGGAGTGTTACTGTGAGAATTAAAGAGATCAAAAGCAAAAGTACCTGAAAGACACTGAAAGCTCAATAAATGTTTCTGTACACCACCACCATGTTTTAGCTCTCTTGGTCACAACACTAGAGATGCCTTTCTTCTTAAAAATCAGAGTTACTAGTCGGTCAAAGAAGATGCTGTGGGTTAAAGAGATGGACTTTTCTTTGGAAACAAACTGAGCAACATATTTAGGACAGGCAAAATTTAACTTTTTATATGAAACAATCTAATGTGTCCAACAAGTTTGAGGAATACATTTAATAAAAAACTCAAAGGATCCTGGACAAGGGAGGTGGCTGATAGGGCAAACTCCATAGTTGCTAGATAAGGGCATTGAAAGGGGTCAAATTGCTTGTTCACAGTTATCTCTAAGGAGCAAATATGTGGCTAAAATTCAAGTCTACTAACTTGTTAAGTTCAAATCTCTTAATACCCAACTAAGCACATTATGAATTTTCTTTAAAGTTTTTAAAAAATTCCTTAAATAAAATCATGCATTAATTATAATCGAGTATATATATGTGGATATAGTAATATTGTGATTATTACTAATGAATTAATGTCTTATGATAGTTTTTCAAAATATTTAATATAATAGAAGCTATTATTTCTCATTATAGAAAAAATCAGGAAATTGAAGCAAAAATAACTGAAAGCATTTCCAAACAAAATTTCCCCAAAATGTACATTTCAGTTATTGAATTCTTATTATAGTGATTAACCAAACATGCAACCATATGTGGTTGGATGAAACATTAAGTATATACTTAGCAAGTCAATCAGTTTTCATGTCACTGAATACTATGGTGGTTAAGGATGGGATTATGAATGTCAATGCTTTATACCTTTGTTGGCTCAAATTAAATGTTCAATTAAATGCTAAATTTAATTTTATTGTGATATAAGCCAATTTATAGTTATACACATAGACATGGCTAACTTCCTTCAAAACCACACAATTGTGTGATATGTTACTGAAAGAATGTGGGTTACGAAAGCAATTCTCACCTAGTTGAATCACTGTGATTTCAAGCAAGCACCAAATCTCTTCTTTGCTTTCATATGATCTTTTGAAGGCATTTCTGCATTTCGTGGTGCCTTTGAGTCTTCCTTCATGATTTTCAGTCTTCTCTCCTGATCTGAAACAAAGCCCACTATGCCATTATTGGAATATTGTGGGTCTTCTGTTGATGTATCCAACTCTATCTTTGTTTACTGGGTTTGTTCTACTTACCATGAATACTCAATCATGTTTGATAAAATGCCCCATTCCTTTCTCCTTTCCTCACTCTGATGATTTGTTCCAGATTTTGAGCACTCCTTTCTTCCTAGATTGCTATTTTTCTTTTTCTTTTAATAATATCTAATACTGTACACTCTATTATTAATTGACATTGGTACATCTCTTATAGTCTTCTCTCACTACACACTTCAAGCAGATTTCCCCAGGGTTGAACTGGAGAATATTACCTTCAGTTGCCTAGCAGAGAGGGAAGGGAGGGGTGGGGGCGGGTGGGGGGTAAAATTAATAACAGAGTGTGTGACAGATACCATTGCCCTGTGTACATGCATGAACGCACAGATGGTGTGACTCTACTTTGTGTACAACCAGTGAAACAATAGCTGTATTCCATTTGTGTTCAATGAATCAATAAGTAAATAAAAAAAAAAAACAAGATGTTCAAGAAGAAATCTTTTCTTTTGACAAGCACAAGGTGAGTTCTCCATTGAGGTAGGCCATGAAAAATAATGAGGAAGATCATATTATCTAATATACATCAGACCTGTGCTGATGAACATGAAAACCACAGTCTCTCTCTAAGGAATTTATGATTAAGTGTGAGAAATTTTTGTTTTAAAAGGCAATTATCGGGCTGGGGATGTAGCTCAGTTGGTAAAGTGCCTGCCTTGCATACACAAGGCCCTGGGTTTAATCCCCAGCACCACAAAAAAAAAAAAAAGAAAAAAAGAAAAAAAAAGGCAATTATCATCTAGGGTGGTATGCTAAAGATTCAAGATACTATGGAGAATACATAAGAAACCCAACTAACTGGTTTGGAGGGTCAGAGAAGACTTCCTAGAGAAAGTGATCTGTAGATGAATGAAATACATGAGAAGACAGGATTTATAGCTTCAGGGAGAATATAGTTTTCAAAGAGGAGTGTTGCATATATATATATTTTTTTTTTCAAGTCGATTTTAGAATGCCAGGTGCATTGATGATATCAGAAGTGCATGGAGAAAGAGGAGCCTGCAGAGGTCAGCCAGATCCTGAGGACTTTGAGAGTCATTTTAAAGAAGTTTATATTTTATGTGAAGAGTAAAGAGGATCTCAAGAAGTGAAATATTATGATTTAGGAAGAACAATATTTCACTTATATTAAAATGGAAAAAGGGAAAGGGGCAAAATTACAGATTGATTGGATGGGACAGCGTGGAGACAATTGTACTATTACAGTTGAAACATGCTGGTGGATTTATCCTGAAAACAGCAATTGGCATAGAGGATGGTAGACAAATTTAAGAACTATTAGGAGGTAAATTCCATTTATTTGATTCTTATTTGAATGTGGTTGTTGTGGCGAAATGTCAGATGAAGAGAGGTGTTTCCGGTGTATTCTGTGTATAGATTCTTAACTGTCAGACTTTTAGGGTCCTTTCACAGTTTTTCTAAAGAGACACTTCATTTTTGCATTAAAGAAACTAATAATCTAAATTCACAGTGTATTTACATATTTGGCTCTTTCTTTTGTTTTGTTATTATTGCACATTTCATATAACCATTTTTATGGTTTAATCATTTTATGGATTTATTTCTCCACGGCTACCTTGGAATTAGATGGTACTGATTTTCACCAACCCCCTAAGGAAAACATTACAGAAACATGGCTACAAACTAGGCAAAGTTACTATTATGTTTAGGAGACAGGCATTTAGGCAAAGCTCCTGGGAATCTTTTAGTTGAGAGGTGTTTGGCAGCTTCCTTCAGCAATTTAAGAAGAGTCAGAGGCAATGGTCTTTTTAGAGACACTGAGACACAATTTTTCTATTAAATTCCTTAACCTCATCTGTTTTAAGGGTTGTTTCTTAGTGTAATACTGTAATGTTATATGTAATGATGAGTAAGTTAAAATAAAGAAAAGGTGAATGTTATGATAAGGAAATAAAATCATTATCCAATGGATTTAACTGTCAAATCATATCAAACATGACCACAACATAGACTACACAGTCATGAGGAATGCACTCACTGTCATTAAAGGAATTGGTGAAGTCTGAGGTTGCAAATCTTCATGGATGGATGGGTGGTCTTTGTAAACAAGGGAGAGCAGCATAACATTTGGGTTTCCAGAGTATGTCAAAATTCCTTGATATTTTTTTTAAATTAAGGGATATGAAAGTCTACATAGTAGTCTGCATTTTCAAACAATTAGAAAAAACAGAAGCATCAAATTTTGCAAAGCTGTGAAGTAGAATGCCATTGTGTTTTTAGAATGCCAGTGTTTTTCTTCATAATTTATGTGAGGAAAATAAAGACCTCTTTATGGTGAAATTACTGCTCAAAAACAATAGAAAAGCAAAAAAAAAGTAGATAAATGAAATAAACAAAAAAAAGAATAATAAATGAGTGAATAAATTTTATTGTATTGTTTGGTGTATTTTTCAAAGCACAAAGCAAATGAGATAAATCATAAGAGATGGATTGTATATATTCTTCAGAAAAATTTCCACACATAAAAATGTAATTAAATAAACATAAAAATTGGGATGAGATTATATCATTAAGAAATATGACAAGTGGGCATAGTTGTATACACCTGTAATCTCAATGACCGAGGCGGGAACATTGCATATTTGAGGCCAGTCTCATCAACTTTGCAAGACACTCTCTCAAAAGAAAATAAAAAGAGCAGGGAATGTTAGCTCAGTGGTAGAGCACCCTGAGTTTAATCTCCAGTACTGAAGAAAAAAAAAGAAAAAATATGAAAAATATTTATTTCATAATATTAATGTCTTCATTTCTTTCTAAAATAAATCTACAAAGGATACTTTACTACTTTGGGGGCAAAGTTTGGAAATAAATGACTCACAGAGAAATACCAGTAGCCTATGGATACTTTGTGATGAACATTTAATTTTGTTCCAACATCCAGCAGTGATTTCTCCATGTTCTGACATAATAGTCATTTGGGGACTTCATTCCATACCCCAGCAGTAAAGCATGTAATCTATACTCAATACAATCAGTAGTTCAGGGATGGGCTTGTGTGCCCAGGAGAATATATTGAGCTCTTAAGATTTTGGGGGGCTCTACTGGTAAAGACGTTTATTTCAACATGAAATTATATGATGGTGGAGCTGCTGCAACCATCTTGCCACTGTGTAGAGTCTGAAAATAAAGCTTAGAAATCGAAAAAAGAACAGCAAATGTGAACAAACCAAAAAAGACAAGGAACGGATGACCTCGTTTGCATTGAGGACTACAGCTGTTCCTGGAAAGTGTTTATAACCTTTCAGTAAACAACATGTTAATAATCATTTTATTCCATGTAACTCAGAATACAGAAGTTAATACACTAAAGTGTTCATATATTCATCTTGCTTGTATCTGGGTGATATGATTGCTAGTGATTTTAATTTTATTTTTGTATTCTATTTTATCCTCTAAACTTTTCATAAGTGGCATGCATCGCTATAATTTTGAAATACCTGTCTTGCTTTATTACTTTAAAAGAATCATAAAAATACATTAAGGTGTTAATTAGCTCAATCATATGAATAATGATTTGATGTGAATTCAATTCAACTTAAAAATATTGATTCTCACTGATACAATGAAATGCTTCCCAGACTTAGAAAAATTGTGAGGTTTATGAAAGCAATTTTCTAAGACTTTCAACAGGAAATATAAGTTCAGATGATTACCTCCCCCAAAGTCACATGTCCAAATACCATTGCATTGGGAGTTAGAGATTCAATATATACATTTTTTAGAAGGGACACAAATATTCAGCCTATAACACCAGCAAAACCAATATATGTTGATTCAAAGCCCTCAACTACATCCTGTGGTAGGTCCTTCTGGCATGGCAGCTTCAGTGTTGCAAGCTGCCAACCTAAACAAAAACATTACTATCAGGCATGACCCAGATCCCTTCCCAGGACCTAAGGGCAAACACCAGAAATCTTTTAGGGAAGGATCAAATTCTTTACTACACAAGATATAATATATATATATATATATATATATATATATATATATATATATATACACACACACACACATTTATATAAATATGTATGTGTACACACACATGCACACACACACTCAGAGAAACACACATATATATATTATAGCTGAAGAGAGCACAAAGAGTTATAGGATCTGACAGAGAGACAGAAGCTCCTATGTCAGAAGACAAGTGAAGAATAAAAATGTCATTCCTTTGCTGCTGTATTTCACTAAGGTAAAGACATTAAAATATATATATATATACATATATATATAGAGAGATATCTGTTATATATTTAAATATATTTTAAAATATATATCTGTATGTATTTAAATATATTTTTAAAAATGTCTTTTTAAATATATACAAATATATGTATACAAATATATTAAATATATGTACATACATTTAAATGGGTTTGATGTGAAATACACAGTAACAAAGGAATGACAAGGATGTTCACTCTTACTACCCCTATTTAAATAGTGCTTGTAACTTTAGCCAGAGCAATTAGGCAAGAGAAGGAAATGAAAGGAATACAAATAGGAAATAAGTCAAATTATCACTGCTTGCAGATAATATGATCCTATACTTAGAAGATCCTAAAAGCTCCATCAGAAGATTGCTAGAACTAATGAACAAATTCAGTAAAGTATCAGGATACAAAATCAACATACAAAATCAATATACCAATAATGAATCCTTCGAAACAGAAATCAGAAAAACAATTCCATTCACAATAGCATCAAATATAATACATGAAATAAACAAAATACCTAGGAATAAATATAATCAGAGGTGAAAAAGTTCTATTATGCAAATTAGAGAACACTATAAAAGGAAATAGAAAACACTAGATGGTAGGAACTTTGTATTTCTGTAGTGTTATTTGTAAAGTCTCTTCTTTCATTTCTTTTTTATTTAATCTCTCATTTCTCTAACTTCAACTAGCTTAGAGTTAAAATCGTTTATATTTTCAAAAAGTAACACTTTTAAAAACTTTTTTCCATTTTTAACTGTCTTCTATTTCATTCATATCTTTTTGAATTTGTTATTTTCTTCCTTCTTCCAAATTTGGTTGTATATGTTTAGAAACATTCATTTGCTCAAGAAATTGACAAATTTCTAGTAAAATATAATTTTAGCAAGATTGAATAAAAAATAAATAAATCCTGAATAGACCAACAACAAATAAGGAGAGTGAATCAGTAATCAAAAACCTTCCAACATAGAAAATCCCAGGACCAGAGGTTTCACAGCAGAATTCTGTCATATGTTTAAAGAAAAAGTAAGACAATTCTACATTAAACTCTTTCAAAAACTACTTTCAAATTCATCTTATGAGGCCAGAAAATGACAATACAATGAAACAAAATCCCAAGTCAATACACCTGATGAACATGGATGCTAAAATTCTCAATGATGTTAGCAAGCTAAAATCAACAGCTCACTAAATGTATCATTGTTCGTGACCAAGTGGGATTTATCTTTTTGATGTAAGAAGGGTTCAACATACACAGATCAATTAATGTGAAATACCACCTTTATATAATGAATGATAAAAATCATATTATCAAAAGAAGTAGAAAAATTGTTTGACAGTATTTAACTCTCTTTCATGATAAAATACTTTGAAGAAATTTGGTATTGAAAGAATTCATGTCAATACAATCAAGTTCATGTATAAAATGCTCCTACCTAATATCATACTCAGTGTTGAAATAAAAATTAAAAGCTTTTTTCCCTAAGATCTAGAATAAGGCAAGGTTGACGATTCTTACCATTTTATTTCAACATGATACCTAATGTCCCAACCAGTACAATTAGGTAGGGAAAATAAATAAAAGACAACCATATTTGAGGGGAAGAAGTAAAATTTCCCTGTTTTGTCATTTTTACAATCTTTTTTGGACAGTGGGTGGGTAGCAGGGATAAAACTCAGGGCCACTGAATCACTGAGCCACATTGCCAACCCTAGTTTGTATTTTATTTAGAGACAGAGTCTCACTGAGTGGCTTACCACCTCACTTTTGCTGAGGCTGGCTTTGAACTCTTAATCCTCCTGCCTCAGCCTCCCAAGTCACTGGGATTACAAGCGTTCACCATGGTGTCTGATTTATAATCTTATATGTAGAAAAAAACCCTATAAGGACTCCTTAAAAATGCTCTTAGAACTAATAAACAAATTTGGCAACATTGTAGGATAAAAACTGACACACAAAAAACAGTCTATCTATACACTCACAAGTTCTTTGCAAACTGAAAAGAAAATAAAGGAAACAATTTTATTCACAATAATATCATAAAGAATAAAATACTGAGAAATAGACCTAACCAAGGAAGTAACAGTTATGTACATTGAAAACTATATAACCCCAATGAAATAAATTGAAACAGACAAGAATAAATAGAAACACATTTTGTGTTCATAGGCTGTAAAAATTAATATTGTTCAATGTCCATACCACACAAAGTGATTTACAGATTCAACACAATCCCTACGAAAAGTCCAATGGCATTTTTTTAAAGAAATAGAAAAAGAAATGATCTTAAAATTCACACGAAACCACAGAAGACTTCAAATAGCCCAAACAATTTTGAACAAAATGACAAAACCAGAGGTATCACACGTCTTAGTTTTGATGTATTTTACAAACCTATAGTAATCAGAATATATGGTATTGGCATACAAACAGAGATCCAGACCAATGGAAAAGAAGAGAAATCCAGAACATATCAATACATAATGTCGTCAACTAATCTTTCACAAGGGTGCCAGGAATTCACAATGAGGAAAGGATAGTCTCTTGAATAGAAGGTATTGAGAAAATTGGATATCCATTTTCAAAAAATGAAACTGGACTCCTATCTTACATGATACACAAAAATCAACTCAAAACAAACTGAAGACTTAAAAGACTTGAAACTATAAAAACTGTCAAAGAGAAAACAAGTGAAGAACTTTTTGATATTGGCCTTGGCAATGAATTTTGCGTATGACCATAAAAGCATAAAAAACAAAAGCAAAAAAATGGGCAAATAAGTTCAAACTATAAACTTTTTCACAGCTAAGGAAATAATCAACAAAATGGGAGGGCAACCTAAGAAATGGGAGAAAAAATTTTAAAACCATGTATCTAATAATGACTTAATATAAAAAAAAATAAGGATGAGTCAATAGCAAAACAAACAAAAACACCCAAATAATCTGATGTAAATTAGAAGAGCGATCTGGATAGAAATTTCTCTAAGAAAATGCACAGACGGCAGGTATATGTAAAGGTGCTCAACATCACAAAGCATCAGGAAAATGTAAATTAAAGCTATAATGATGTTACCTCACTCCTGTTAGGATAGCTATCATCTTTTTTTTATTGATTTTTAAATGTGTTCTAATTAGTTATACATGATTGGAACCACCATTTGACCCAGTTATCCCTTATACACTTTTGATAGGAATGTATATTGATGTAACAGCTGAAGAAAATGGTATGGAGTTTCCTCAATTTTTTTAAAAGCACTATTGAAGCAGGCCAAAGACCCCCACCCAGAAGACCTTTACCATAATGAAGCAGAAAGCTCCACCATATTTGTGGCATGTAAGTTCCTCTTCTTATCAGAGAGATTTTGCACAGGATGTCAGCAAAAACTTCTGTCAGAAGGGCATTGTGGTTGGTAGTTTCCTCTTTTTGTAAATGCCGGGTTTCCAGATTACAAAAAATAAAACAAAACAAAACAAAAACAACAACAACAAAAAAAACTTGGTAAAATTTCTGTCTAGTTTAAAGAAAAAAATGGAACAAAAAGCAACCTGTTATGTAAACCTTCAAGCCCCTCCTCCCACTGGGTATAAAGTTCAAGAAATTTCCAAAATCTTTGTTCAGAGGAAGACTATTTAGGCAGTAGCCCCTGCAGTCAATAAAGCTGTTTTCTGAAAATTCCTTGGGTGTCAAGCCTCTTGTACTACATCACTATCATGTAAACTAGCCATTCATTTTGGGAATAAGCAAAAGGAACTTAAGTTCTTGAAGTGATACCTGTATTTCCAAGTATATGTAGCACTATTAGACATAATCAAAATGTGGAAGCAACCTAAAAGTTTGTCTACAGATGAATGGACAAAGAAAATGCATATATATGAGTGGAATATTATTCATCCATTAAAAAGTAGGAAATCTTGCCATTTTTTGACAACATGGATGAACCTGAAGGGCATGCTAAGAGAAATAAACTTGGCACAAAGAAAAACACTGCATGAAATCACCTACATGATGCATCTAACACATTCAAACTCGTAACAAACAAAAACTGAATTGATGATTCCCAGGACCTGAGGGAGAAAGAAATGGGGAGCTATTAGTCAAAAAATACAATATATGGTTATACAGGATGAATAATTCATAGTGATCTAATTAATAGCACAATCCTATGGTTAAACATACTATGTTGTGGTTTCATTTTTAAAAACTTTGCTAAAAGAGTAGATCTTACATTATGTATTCTTATCACAAAACAATATAATACAGAGGGCAGAGGAAATTTTAGAGGTGATGGATAGGTTTACATTCTAAATTATTGATGATTATTTCACCTGTTTATAAATCTCCAAATTTACCCAATTGTATATACTAAATATGTACAGTTTTTTGTATACCTATCATGACTCATTAAAATTGACCTCTACCTTCACTTCATCATTTAATGTTACCAAATCTCACATTCTATCCTCTGAATTTCCCAGGAGATGTATGTTCTAACTTTTCTCTTCATAAATATTCCAAAATCCTGGGAACTAATGTCAGTTTTTCCCAATAAATTCCCCATGACTTATAGTTTTAAAAGATTTTTATTTTATCCATCCTAACCACCCAATAAAGGAGATGCTAGTCTTTCTCTTTTAGATAATCCTTGCCACTGTGGATAATTCTTTTGGGAACCCCTGGTTGGTGGTGATGTGGGCAATGGAGAGACAAACCCTCCCCATGGAAGCAGGAGGGAAATGGCCATGGCTATCTCTACCCTGTTGTATTTCCTTTGAGTAATTTCCTCAAAGCAGTTATTTTTTAACAGACTGAATGTGGGTGATGGTAGATGATATTGAAAGACAAAATTTATCACATGTTTGTAAGCTGTGGAAATATGTTTGTAGCTGTCTTTGAATGTGGGAGTGATATATCACCTACTATCTGTAGCTTTGGGGATTTAGCCAAAATGTTCAAGATGATAGGAAATATCCTATTCAACATCCTATAACATATGGCATATATTAATATGCTCATTTGCTGCCCAGAAAAATGGGCATATTGAACTAAGATTAAGAAGAAAATATTATTTCTGATTCATACACCTTAATTTAATCTGATACTGATTTAGAGATGTGCTACTCCAAGGGAGGGAATCCACAGACTCCTACTGTCATGGCTTAGATGTGAAATATCCCCCAAAAGCTCATGTGTGAGACAATGCAAGGAAGTTAAGAGGTGAAATGATTGGGTTTTGAGAGTCTTAACCTAATCAGTGCATGAATCCCCTGATAGGGATTAACTGGTGGTAGCTATATGCAGTAGGTTGTGGCTTGAGAAGGTGGGTCCCTGGGCGAATGCCTTTGGGGCATATAGTTTGTCCTTGTTAAGTGAAGCTCTTTCTCTGCTTCCTGGGGTGGACGTTCTGAGCCACTTTCCTCCACTGCACTCTTCTGCCATGATGCCCTGCCTCCCCTTCTTCCCAGAGCAAAAGAGTAGGCCCACCCATGGACTGAGATCTCTAAAATCATGAGCCCTCAAATAAAATTTTCCTTCTCTAATGGTTCCTGTCAGGATTTTTGGTCACTGTGCTGCAAAAACTGACAAAATACCTAGCAGATTAAATATTCTGAGAAATCTCAGCAATGCTCTGTGTCAAAATCCCTCAGAATTTAGTGTATTAGAACAATACTCATTTACTCTTGTTTATCTGTGTACCAGCAGAGATTGGGCTGATCTCAATTAGACTCAGCAAGTGGCACTTGGTAGTCAGTGGTGGCTGGGGTCCTTCTTCTATGCTAAGAGCTGAAGGCAGGGTGGATGGCCCTGCTTCAGTATGTCATTTCCCTTGTGTCAGGTTGCCAGAGATGTTCCTTCCTATTATGTTGTCAAGATAATAGGCACAAGCATATGCATCCCCTAAAGTCCAGGGTTGGTGTGGTATACTTTCTCTCCTAGCTGTGTAACTTTGGTCACATAAAGTCATTTGAAAATGCCCAAAGTTAAGGATTAGAGAAATGCACCAGTGATGAGGCTATGTCAATGGTGTGATTATCAGAAAGGGAGAAGAATCACAGCAACAGTTACATCTAAAGCATTGCCATTCAATAAAGTTTTTGCAAACTTTCTTTAAACCTTATATGAACTTATATATAATAAGTTACATATAAACTTATTATATATACTTATAATAAACTCCTAGACACTTTTGGAAATGTTATTCTAACCATTCTCAAAAAAAGAGGACAACAAGACATTGAGAAGATGGTGGAATAGAAAATCCCAGTCATCCTCCCCTGCCAAAGAATAACACCTGGGCAGCTAACCACAACTGAAAATAATTCCAGGTAAGCTCAAAAGTTCACTTAAGAAGCTACAGATATAGGGGGGAAGAAAAACAAATCCAAGAAAAACTGCACAAAATATGTAGGAAGAACAGTTTCCTTAGTCTGCATTATTCTACAATACATGCCAATACTGCTCAGCATGGTGAGGAAATACATGGATTCACAAGTTCCTCTTGAAAGGAAAAGCAGAGGGGATAAATAACTAGATTCCTGACACAATTTGATCTACTCCTCAAGTAGTTTTAGTTTCAACCCACATAGACCAATGGGTAGAACAGCTGAGATGTCAGAAGATGTCTGAGAACAAAGAAAAAGGATTTGCTCTATATTGTAGGCCATACAGAAGGATACACTGAGGTCCCCGTTGTCCTGCTATACACAAGCCCCCAGCATCTTTCTCCACGGAGAACCTCAGCAGCCCTTGTGCCTACTACAGATTCTTACAGATTTTACTGAAGAGAACTCTGCGTATTCATTGATTTAAACCCCAGCAGCTTTTGTTTCTGAGGAAATTCATAAACCAGCGCAGCCTCATTGGAAGCCTTGCCACTTTTGCCTCTGAGGGGTCCAGTATTTTGCCTTTGTAGTCTCCAGGTGCTTTAGCAACAACCAGTCAACTTCCCTCTCTCCCTCCTTGAAATTGATGTTGCCACAGGTTCTCCAGCCCAGCTACTCCATATTTGCTTAAAAATGACCCTGGTATCCCATCATAGACCCCAACCCTAGTCCCCTACAGCACCCTCAGCTGTGGCTGATCCTTACAGTCAGGTTTTTACAAACCACCAGCCCCCATTCCCACAGCTGGATGTACACAAGCGGCCAGTCTCAACTCCTGTCTCTGACCCTCACCACCATTCTCACAGCTATAGCTCTGGTCCCTGCAGCTGAGCACACATAAACAGCCATCTGATCTTTGTCACCATGCTTCACTGCTACATGCACACCCACATGTGACTCCTGGAGTTGCATATGTGCTCCTTGTGAGCCCTCATGCCTACAGGCATCTGCACATATAAAGTTGACCTGATCCCTGTCATCAGCTCAGAGGTGAACCATGCAACCACCAAAGCGCATGCTAACAACCCTGACCTCTCTAGCTATGCTTGAATGTGCTGCTGGTTCCTACCACCACATGTGCAACTGCAGTCAACCCTGACCTCTTCCCTTGTCACTGCATTTGCTTGCAGCCAGTCCTTGCAACTAAGTAAATGGACATCATTCACCCCAGTCAACACTGCTGCCTGCCCTGATCTCTTTTCACTGGATTTAGAAGCACTGCTGAGGACAAACAATGCCCATAGTTAGCTCTTAGCACCCAAAACCATGCAGTTGCTGATGTCATAGACTGCAGTTGCCTAAACCAAGACTCTCTGCCACAACTACAAGCTGGAGCTTAGGCAGAGGCACCACTAGACATGGTGGTAACACAGTGACCTCCAGGAAGTCTATTGCTCCTGCATGTAAATGTCTTTTATTACTGAAAGGATCTCAAAAAGTCTAAAACAGGAGATTGCTTCTTCATGTGTGCAAAGAATTATTCAAGGCTATGAGAATCCTGAAAAACAAGAGAAACATGATTCCACCTATGGAGTACAATATACTTCGAGTAACTGACCCCAAGGAATTGGGGATATATTAATAGTTTCATAAAGAATTCAAATAATTTGTCCGAAGAAGCTTAGTGAGCTATATGAACAGAAAGATAATTAATTTAACAGAACAAGGAAAACAACATACGAGCAAAGTAAGAAGCTCAACAAAGAGAAAACGCAAAAAAGTACTAAACAAATTCTGGAGCTAAGGAACACAATGACTAAGAGAAAAACACAATAGAGAACTTCAATAGTAGACTACATAAGGCTGAAAGCTAAAGCAAATGTAAAAACAGATCATTAGAAATAATCAAATCAGAAGGGAAAAATGAGGAAAAGTAATTCAAAAAACTTTTAGAATCAAATATTCAGAGCACACTTGAGCAAAAAGAACAAATCTGGAGATATCATACCACCTGATCTCCAAATACACTGTAAAAGTTTAATATAAGAACAGCGTGCCCAACCCCAACAAACAAACACAAACAAACAAATAACATGGACATGTATAAACACTCAGATATAGACCAATAGAATAGAATATATGGCCCAGAAATAAACCAATACATTTATGGTCACTGATCTTTGACAAAAGTGTCAGGGATACAAGGAAAAAAGGACAGCCTCTTTAACAAATGTTTTAGGAAAAAACGGGATAGCCACATGCACAAGAATGAAAGTAGGTACTAGTTTCAAACCACATGTAAGATTCAACCATAAAAAGGATTAAAGATTTAAACATAATGCCTGAAATTGTAAAAATTCCATAACAAAACATAGGGGAAACCTTGGCATCGGCCTAGATGATGATTTTTTAATATGACACCAAAAATACAGATAATGAAAGAAAAAACCGACAAATGGGATTTTACAAAAGTTTCTGCATAGCAAAGGGAACAATCAACAGAGTGAAAAGGCAACCCACAAAACAGGAGAAAATATTTACAAACCATATGATATGGGGTTGATATCTAAAAAGTTAAAAACTCAAACAACTCAGTAAGAAGAAAACAAATAATCTGATTAATGAATGAGCAAAGAATAGATAATTCTCATAAGAAGCCATACAAATGGCCAACAGGTCTATAAAAAAAATCAACATCACAAATCAGGGATATGCAAATTAAAACCATAATAAGAGGTAACCTCATACCAGCTAGCTTATCTGTTAGCAGAAAGACAAAAGAAAAGTGTTAAAGCAATGTGGATAAAAGGAAACCGTAGACAATTGGCGAGAATGTTAATTAGTGCACTTATTATAGAAAATGGGATGGAGATTTTTTCAAGAAATTCAAAATAAAAGTACTACAAGATCTAGCAATCCCTTTTCTGGGTATATTTCCAAAGTACATGCAATCAGTATGTGGAAAAGATATCTACATCCTCATGATTATTGTAGCATTATTAATGTAGTTAAGACATAGAATCAACCTGTGTCCATCAATGGATAAATAAAGAAAATGATTTATATATACACATAGCAGAATATCACTTATCCTTTAACAGAAGGATGGCCTGCCATTTGAAACAACATGGATAAAACTGGAGGACATTATGCTAAATGAAATAAGCCAGTTGGGGAAAGAAAAATTCTATATGATCTCACTTTTATGTGCAATCTGAACAGGTAAAACTCAGCACAGAATGGTGGTCATCAGGGGTTTTGGAGGGAGTGAGAAATGGAGATATATTTATCCAAGTCTATAATGTTTCAATCAGACTTAATGTATAATTTCTCTAGATCTATTGCACAGAATGGTGACTAGAATTAATGACAAAATTGTGAATTTGAGATTAAAAGAGCAGATCTTGAATGTTATCACCACATTAAAAAATAAGTATAGTTGATAGACATACTAACTTGGTTAAATCATTTCATGATACACATCCATCAAAATGTCACATTCATTATATATATATATAATTTTTGTTGACTTATTATATCTTAATGAAGCTGATAAAAGTATTTAAAAAGAGGATAATAACCTACTATTATGTCTACTCTTGTTTGGATAAGTGTTGCCCAAAGATCCATGTGTTAACACTCAGTTCCCAGCCTGTGATGCAATTGGGAGGCAGTGGGAACTTGAAGAGGTGGAGCCTAGTGGATGGGTTTTAGTCATTGGAGTTGTGTCCTTGGTGGGGATATTAACTTCCTTCTCTGTCTGTGTATCCCAACCATGACATGTTAGAGATCTATGTACTGTCAACATGATGTACTACGTCAACAAAGGCCAAAGTCATGGGACCAATCAATATTACTCTTTGAGTTTATCAGGTGTTTTGTTGCAGTAATGGAAAGCCATCTATAATAGGTTGGAGGCAAATTCTAAAATTTTCCAATTTGCAATCTTTCCTGACTTGGATACCATCTCAGTAGTCACCTAACTTGCAGCCTCCTATCTCCTTTGCCTTACTATGGAATAAAGTATTTTCCTCAATGTACTAAGGTTTTACTTTAAATAGAAATCTAATTTTGATCACAAACATGTATACACAGACACACACATGCACATACATACACACAGGTACGTAGCATTATTCTCAAAGAGGCCAAACTCTTTAACAAGGGATGCAAGATACATACTCTTGCATATAATTTGTTTCCTATTTTTTTAACATCTCCTGCAATAATCTTCCCCTCAACCTTTCTATAACCAAACAGATCTTTCATTTTCTCACTACATCCATGCTCTCTCCTGTCCATACATTTTCAAAGTCTGCTCCTTTCTCCAGGAGTATTTTCTCCCTTTCACAGATTAACTTTCCTCTACTTCAAGTCTCATTCAGTCATAGCTTCTCTGGCTAAATCTTCCTGCACCTTCCACTTTGATCTCTTTTTCACTGTGTGGGTGTCAGGAGGAGAACTTTACTTAGATCTTCCAGGATCTTGATCACATAACATAAAAGAATTTAAGAATATCTCAGGTACAAGTAGCAGAGAGGAGAGTTTAAAACAAAGTGAAAATACAAATTCTTTGAACAGAATGTGGGCAATCTCAAGAGCTCGATGCACTGCCAAGACTTGAGGCCAAGTGTTTAATAGGGTACATCGGAGGGAATATACATGATCCAAATGGTCTAGATTTCCCTTGGGACTGGGGAATATTGAGCAAGATCTTGTTTTCTCATTAGGAGAACTGGTCTGGTATGTAGTAGGTTTCAGTTTGCATCAACTTCTCTGGCAGTTGGCTTTTCAAATGGTTGATCAGACCAGAGGGAGCACCGTCCAGTCAAATGTTAGCCTCTAGCTTCATAAGGTTAATGGTCTCTTTCTATTGAGATCTTCCTGTTTCGCTACATTCCCGAAAACTTATAAATAACTGGAATATTACAAAATTATTTATGGGCTGTTTAGTGCATCCCTAAATTTTGACCTTTTTTTTGGTCCCTTAGGCTCTTTTGGCTCACAAGTTGTTTATAATTTTTGTGTTGTTTTTAGAGACTCAGTATCCTTAACATTCTGTATCCCTAAGTTTCTATGTTCAGTTAGTTCCTTATGAATGATAAAAATCAGTGGGTCCTTTTAGACATTACTTAGTACAGTATGGCAATGCTATGTTTCTTTGGATGATCATTTGATTAATGTCTCTCTTACTAACTGAACTATGGATTCCAAGAAGAAGGGAAATATACTATATACCGTCACAATGATATTACTAGCAAAGTGGCTCCCTGTGTTCAAGAAATGCACTTATTGGATTATTTTGACAGATATTTCCTATAGTATAGGATATGAATAGTTTAAATATCTAAGATTATATTATGGCACTGCAAACAAAAAGGGAAAAATTCGTATAGATATTTATTTCTTGTACAATAATTCCAATTTTATTCTTAGAGTCTGATTTTTTAAATTCATGTTTTCCCTTAAATTATGCTCTTCAATAAGGAAGGCCTACTTCTGCTTATAACCTCTTTTTCTACTTCTTTCCCATCACCTCTGTTCTATCACCTTCAAAAGATTTCTTTTAACACTGAACCCTAAACTAACATGAATCCATACCCAGAAAGCCTGAATTTTGGCAAATCCCAATGGCTTCTCTATCAAGTTAAAGGAAACACCAATTTACATGAATAGATGAAGTCTTTACCATCTCAAATTCCTGTTATAATTAGTTTCAGAAGAACAGATTCATGTTATGTCTATTTTTATTCCTTTCCTCATCTGTGACAGGGGAATGAGTCATTAGAATTTTAATGTCTGCATTAAATGCCAGCAGTGGTCTGTTGTTATGCTTTAACTACTTAAATATTCTGAATTCAGAATGGCTAATCCATTCTACCTTTTATTGTAAGAGACTAGGAATGGGCTGCTAATCAAACAAGGGAGCATTGAAAAGGTCAAATGAGTGCAAAATCTTCTATCATTAAATGGTGACAAAATTAGAAGTCCTGTCTTTGTGACTGAGATTGAAATTGGAACACAGAATGTCACCACATGAGTCTTCTAGATTGACGGTTAATATGGTTGGGGCAATAATGGTGAAGAATTTACTATTTTTAAACAATTCTGTTTGCACAAAAAAATTCTAAAAAGACATGTTCTTTAGCCACAGGGAAGGGCTCCGATAATAATAGTGTCACAGGAGAAGCAGTGTCTCCAAGGAAGGGTCCAAGGAGTTCTCAGAGACAAAGGAGAACTCAATTCAGCTCCAGTGTGGCTCTTGGTATATGTGACAGAAAAGAATTTCAGCATATGCCTGTCAAAGGCATAGGCAGAGGATAATTTAGGAAAGTAATTATACATTCAAAGGAGAATGGATGAGGGCAATTTCAAGAGTGAGAGACACACTTTTGGGGTTCCTGGCTCTTTTTTTCCAAAGGAAATTTGATGAAGGAAGAATATGGGAATTTATGTAGAAATAATACCAGCCCAGTGACTTCAAGATGGATTCTGATGGTCTGATCAATCTTGGAGCCTTAAGCTGATGTGGTTTTCATTATTTGATCAATGGATTCCTTGAGATATCATTTCTCTCTTTGCTTAATCTATTTGCTGGGGTCAATTTATAGTGCACAGGTAGAATTGCAGATTTCCCAGGAATTTGGGAGCAAGAAACCTGGAAGAGAGACAGGCTTAGAGGGTGATAGAAATGGAAAAGAATGTAGAATTTCTGAATTAAAATATTTTCTTGTCCTTCCTTATGTATCCTTTCTATCTATTTCTTATTTCTACTATCTAACCTCAATAGTCATTCAAATAGTAATTGGGTACAGATAGGGCATTGTAAAAATTCTTCGGAGAGCAAGCATTTTTTGCTAAACAATTAAAAAGTCCTTTTCTTGAAGCAATTCATAAATTTTATTTCTAAATTTATCCTTTCAATTTAATCTTGTCTTTATATAATTTAATTCAAAAATTACTATTTTCTGTTTACAAATTATAAGGTACTCTTCTTACAAGTGAATTTATCTCTATTTTATTTATTGTTTCACTATGTGTTAATCTTCATGCTAGATTCTTTGTATTCCCAGAAAGTCTGCCAAATTAAACTACTTTAGATTTTAAATTATCATGTATTTAGAAATTTTAAAATAAATCATTTCTTTGCTACAGATTAGCTCAAATTTTATTTTAATTACTTTCTCATTATTTTAAAAAATCAGAAGAATAGGTCTATGCTATCTTTTCAGTACTGAACACTATATTCTGGCCACCAACTGAGGTATTTATAAAAAGACTTTCACTCTTCTTATTCATAGATTATTCAGAATGATTGCTTTGTCTTCTGCAGTTTCCAGGTTTTCTTCACTTGTTGCATTATTTAAAAAAAATAAGAGATGAAATATTAAGGGTGAGGTTCAAGGTAATGACTAAATGAAGTTTGTGGTAGTATCTGTATGTTTCAGTTGCTTTTCCCCCTGTTGCCTTCCCAAACATAGATATTTGGGAATTAAATTTATATATTCTTTGCCAAGTGTTGAAGCCTTCGCAAGGTCAAATAAAAAGTTCTTGGCTTTGTATATATAACAACACTAAAGTACTTAACCATTTATCATAAATTAGGTTCTTTGGACTAACAATTGCTTTATAGCTAGCAGGCTCAGAGAAAAATTTTAGGAATCACTGGTGAAGTGCAGTCATCTGTAATAGCAATACAAATCTTAGAAGTTCAGAAACAACAGTATACAGAAGTACAAAATAAATTATTGTCCCCTTTCATGACAAAAGTAAAGAGGTAAATCAGTTGATCCAGAAGAATATCATAATATCATGCTTAAGGATATAATTTCATGTCTCATGGAAGCTGAAAAGTAGACAAAAATCTTATATGCAAGCTAACAGAAAAATACAAGACCCAGAAAACAGAAGACACTATTAAAGCACAGGATTTATAGGTCTGCCAGAGGGAACTCTAAAAGTCCCGACTTCAGTGAAATTATTTGAAAAATCTATTTAGAGATGTGCAGTGTAGAGGGCAAAGGAAAAATGGAATAAAATTGACAGAATTCTTTTTCTTCACATGTTCAACATATAACTTAAAGGTTTGGTCAAAGTACAGGGAGCAGTAATTTGGGTTCATGATGAATGAGGAAGCTGTGTCATTGCCCTGCATCCTCATTAAAACTAGCCAAAATGCACAGCTGGATTAGGCAAATTCAATTTGTTCAATATTTATGTATATTGATTATATTTTTCGTCATTGCAAGAGGGAAACACAACCAAATATACAAAAGGCCTGAGACATAGAATTTTATGTTTACAAATTCAAATATCTTCTTTACTTGTCCTTTACACATTACATTATTTTGAAATTGAACTAGAAGACAAACAACTTCAATGAGGGAATGCATTGTGGGTATGTGGATAAGAAAGCAAGCAAGCAAACAAGCAAGCAAGAAAGACAACAGGATGACAAAAGCATAATGAGCTATGGATAATATATGTGATATGGAGTGAGAAGGTAGCTTAACTGTAGTAAACATCACAAGATCACTCGTAACTGAAATTATCTAATTTAATATGCAAGTTCTGTAGAAGACATCATACATAATCTGCCTAAAGTTTGAAGTGTGTGTTCTAAGATTATTTCTATAGTTTGGATATTAAGTGTCTCTAAATGTCATGTGGGTTTGCTTCTCAAGTAGGTAAAGTTGGGAGGTGACGGAGCCTTTAGAAATAGTTGGTCTTCAGATCAAACATGCTCTTGAAGGGGATTTTGAGGCTCCAGTTCTGTTCTCCCTCTTTTTTGCTTCTTAGCCATGGGTGAGTGGTTTTGCTCTACCATGTCCTGTCGCCATGCTATACTGCCTCAGTATAACCCTGAACACAATGGAACCAAGCAATCATACACTGAGCCCTCTATGAGTAAAATAAATATTTTTTCCTTTATAAGTTGATTTTCATCAGATATTTATTAAAGAGACAGAAAACTGACTAACCCAGTTATCTTTAATAGTGTAGCTCTTCAAGAATAAATTCATTAGTTGTCTAAGAATGATGAAAAATAATAAGTAATCACAAAAATATAATATTTCTATCATCTTTGGACTTTTAAAGGGCTTGTATAGATTGCTGAAGAAATAATGCGCTAAAAGAATTGAGACCTATTTTCAAAGCACTATGACAATTGTGACAGATCATCTGGCTTGAAAATAAAATGTGAAGTAATAGAGAAAAGGAATTAGATATTATAGGATGTAGCCTAAGCCTAACAGTTCCTAGAGTATGTTTGATCATCATTAATTTTGTTATTAATAGAATTTTTGTTATTAATTTACCACAAGAGTGATGATAGCCACTGAGCTAGTTCCATCTGAACAGGCCTCACTTCTTCAGTTTCCACTGCACCCTCCTAAATATTGGAATGCAGGAAATAAGAATTGAAGGAGGGAGAGGTTCCACGAGGGTTAGTGAACATGACCTTTTGATAATTTCTCTTTGACTCAATTGCACTTGAATATATTACTATACAATAATGAAAGACTCCTACAATGAAAACTACAGAACACTAAAGAAATAAATGAAAGAAAACCTTAGAAGATGGAAAGATCTCCCAAGTTCTTGGATAGGCAGAATTAATATTGTCAAAATGACCATACTACCAAAAGCATTATACAGATTTTATGCAATTCCTATTAAAATCCCAATGACATTCTTCATAGAACCAGAAAAAGTAATCATGAAATTCATTTGGAAAAATAAGAGACCCAGAATAGCCAAAGCAATCCTTACCAGGAAGAGTGAAGCAGGAGGTATCACAATACTGGACCTTAAACTCTACTCTAGAGCAATAGTAACAAAACCAGCAAGGTATTGGTTCCAAGATAGACAGGTAGACCAATGGTACAGAATAGAAGACGCAGAGACAAACCCACATAAGTTCAGTTATCTCATACTAGACAAAGGTGCCAAAAAACATACAGTGGAGAAAAGATAGCCTCTTCAACAAATGGTGCTGGGAAAACTGGAAATCCACATGCGACAAAATGAAACTAAGCTCCTATCTCTCACCCTGTACAAAACTCAACTCAAAATATATCAAGGGCCCAGGAATTAGCCCAGATACCTTGCACCAACTAGAAGAAAAAGCAGTCCCCGATCTTTCTCATGTCGGCTTAGGACTTGACTTCCTTAAAAAGACCCCTAAAGCACAAGAAGTAAAATCAAGAATCAATAAATGGGATGGATTCAAACTAAAAAGCTTCTTCTCAGCAAAGGAAACAATCATTAATGTGAAGAGAGAGCCTACAGAGTGGGAGAAAAGCTTTACCATAGGCACCTCAGATGGAGCACTAATCTCCAGGATATATAAAGAACTCAAAAAACTTAACACCAAAACAACCAAAAAAACCCCCCAAATAACCTAAGCAATAAATGGACTAAGAAACTGAACAAACACTTCACAGAAGAAGAAATATAATAAATCAACAAATATATGCAAAAATGTTCAACATCTTTAGCAACATTACTCAGTCTTAAAGAAGAATGAAATAATGGCATTAGCAGGTAAATGGATGGAGTCGGAGAGTATCATGCTTAGTGAAATAAACCAATCCCAAGGTGGGGGCAAGGGAAGAATGGAGGAACTTTGGATTGGGCAGATGGGAATGAGGGGAGGGGAATGGGAATGGGTGTGGGAAAGAAGGTAGAATGAGACGGTCATTATTACCCTATATTCATGTAAGATTGCACAAATTGTGTACAAAGAGAAAAATGAAAAGTTGTGCTCCATTTGTGTACAGTAAATAAATAAATAAAATGCAACATAACAATTTTTAAAAATAACAAAAGGAAAAAGAAAAAAAGAAAAAGAAAAAGAAGGAAAGCATGAGTGACAGGAAATTTAGAGTGAGAATGTAGAATGAATTTAGCACCTTGGCTAATAAATTAGCTTATCCATATATTGGATTATCACATTAATCCATTTAATTTCCTGTTATGTCTTATAGTTGCTGTGGAAGCCATGGGGAAATCATGAGTTTACATGTTTTTCTAAAATTTTTTTAATTTATTCTAATTTGTTGTACATGACATTAGAATGCATTTATACATTTTGATAGATTATATGTATATATCAGCATATAAATCTATGTTGTAGCATCAGCTTGTGTATCTTGCCTTGAGGAAACATGTCAGTTCCTATTAAAACATCTTAGAAAACTGTCACCAATGTTGCAAAATACCCAAGAAGAAACAAGTGGTTCAGCGACAAATTTTCTGTTCTCATTTATTATGTCTACCTATGCAATAAAAGAATAACTTCATGACACATTCATGTAGGTCAATATGAACTTGAAGAATATTTAAAATTTAAGTTTTACTAGTTCCCCAGATTATATGGGTTTCAGACCTCTGATTAATTTTCTCAGTTATTTCTGATAAATATTCAGCCGTAACAGCATTAAAAATCCATTTGGTTAACTAAACCTTAACTTCTAGTCCTTTAACCAGGATTAGGTTATAATTGTATTTTTAGCATAGTTTTCTATCAAGCTTCTAATAATGAGCCTATAAGGATTAAATGGTTTTCAAATGACAAAAGTGACCACAGTGTAACAGAAAAGTTGGTTCCCAGATTAGATGAGTAGGAAAAAAAATCCATAAAAAATGGCAGTGTTATGAATATTATACGGATAATAAGAATTCATATAAAACTTGTCACAAATTATATGAAAAATCTTAGTATAGGAAAAATATGTTGAGATCTATAATGATATAATTTTTTGAATTCTTTTACTCATTATGTTATTTAAAAAAATTGACTTTCGTATATTTTCTTTATGATAGTTCATCAATATTCAAAGGTCAGCGCTTTTGAAACAGCTCCAGAGATTTGTTAATGAAATCTTTCACATACTCATAACACTTTTCCAATAAAATGTTTCAGAAATGAAAAATTCTGGGAGGATTAGTCAATAATCATTTTTCTCCAGGTAGTGCATAGTAGCTTTCTGTTTATTTCAATATACTGATATACATGTCAGATTCTAAAATGAAGCTAATATAATGTCAATATATTTATCTTAATAATTTACACTTAAAATACTGAAATACTTGCTTTATGTAATGTTTGAAACAATGAATCTACATTTAAAAATATGTTTTTCTTACCTGACAAATGCCTTTCTCTGATATTCTTTCTGTTCTTATAATTCTATATCTTTAAAGAAAACTTCCTAGTTGACCCTCTTTAATGCTCTGTCCACTGAATTTTTAGATCACTTATTGCTTTACAAATACTCTTCACAATACTCTTGTTATGTAAATTACTTACTTTTCCAACTCTTTTGTATGTAGTTAGACTTTAGTCTCCATTAGGACAGGATCTTTTTTGACTTTTTAGTAGTGTTCATAGTAATACGTAAGTAATTAAGATTTAATGAAATACAATTGAGTTTAATTTAATGTAGATTTCAATTTTTTTTCAATTAGACAAAAATCAATTAGATTTTTACCTATTAAAATATCTAATTATACTAATACTTCTTACATTATCCAAAGGATGAGCTAAGATTTGTTACCTTTTACAATCTTGGGATACCTTTTGTATGTTCTTTAGCTAATTACTTAAGTTGCAAAGTATAGCATGTAATTGTTTTAGCTCAGATTTATTTAAAAACCACTTTTCTATAAGATACCAAGAATTCATATATTCATAAAAACTGAAAGGATTTTTAGAAGGAAGGACACACTGATAAACTTTTTGAGCATGTCATTCAAGAAAGAGATTTTAATGTCTAAGGCCAAATTTCAATGAGCAGCATAAAGTTGTTTTTTTATCAATCAACAATGGTATACTATATGTGAATACTATGCTTGGAGAAACAAGATTCTAATAAATTACAATAATATGTCACACCTGCATTACACTTTGCAGTTAATGAGGCACTCTTCATTCTCACTTGTCTTTTTTGCTGAAACTACATCAATTACAAAGCTGAACATAAATTATCACCATGTTGCAAGTGGTGATTAGATTTCAAAGGTATTAAGACTCCTTCTCATTATTTTAAAGCTAATAATTATTAATAATTGCCAGAGTTAAGATTAGCATGCCAGATTTTTAATTCCTATCCATATAATTGTAAGAAAAATCTCTTAGAAATAATAACAGCAGCTTCCCTGACTTCTTTTATGATAATAGACTAGGTCACTTAAAAACAACAGGTATTTATTTAATAGAGTTCTAGAGGTTGGAAGACAAAGATCTGGTAAGACCCTTCTTGTAAGTAGCAGACTGCTGACATTTTGCTATATACTCCCACCTTGGAAAAGAAAGTGAGCTAGCTCTTCATCTGTGGTAGTTGACTTTTTGTCATGGTGACCAAAACACTTGACAAGAACAACTTAGAGGAGGAAAGATTTATTTTGGTTCATGGTTTCAGAGGTTCAATTTATGTTCACTTAAAGACCGAAACATTGCAGAAAAGCACTGGAAGGATGGGATGGGGGAAGAGAAAAGAAGATAAACCTTTCCATGGGAAAGTGACCTACTTCTCCAACTAGGTCCTACCTTCGCGTAGTCCTTTTAGCTATCAATGGATTAATTCATCCAATTGATTAATCCACTTATGATGTCAGAGCCTCATGATCCAATTATTACCAAAAAACAAAAAACAACAAACAAACAAACAAAAAAAGCAGCAAAAAAACCCCCTACCTCTGAACCTTAAAGAATTGGGATTGTGGTCCAAACTATAACACAATCCTTCTGTAACAGCACTAACCCTATTCATGAGGGCTCTCCTCTTATGATTAAATTACCCCCCAGAAGTTCTATCTTCAAATACCAGCATATTGGGGATTAGATTTTAACATATTAAATGCAAGAGGAGCAGTGGGGACTCAAACTTAGTTTCCTTAATACATAGTGAGATTGTCTGAATAAATAACCTAGCATGCTCACTCATGAACATTATATCTATGCACCATCCTTGAGCCTTTTCCATTATGATGGTAGTATAGTTTGTAAATTCAATTGTTCCATGTTATGAGAAGAAAATATGTCTCTTCAAGAAAATGTAGCTGTCAACACTGGAGGTAAAACATATCATATAAAGGCAAAATAGCAAAAATTCACAAGACTGCAGGATTCTTGATAAGATGAAGTATTTGGATATTTTTAGGCCACAGGACCTTTGAAAACATTTCCTGTTTTTATTTGGATGCTCATGGGACTACACAGGATGAACCATGGTAAAGGTTCTACCAGTCTTCTCTTTATATCCAAAAAAGTGATGAGAACAAGGTAAAAATAGAACAAAAAAGTGATGAGAACAAGGTAAAATTTTTAAAGGTTGACTTAAAGAAAGCAAACTGTGGAAAGAGATTTCGTATATTTCACCCATACAAGTAACTTTGTTTTAAATGGTGTGTTAGCTTTTTGTCACTGTGACAAAACATTGCTGAAGTCAACTTAAAGGAGGAAAGATTTACTTTGGTTCACAGTTTTACAGGTTTTAGCCCAAGCACTTGGCCCCATCACTATGGAGTTTGGAAATGCAGAAGGACATGGTGGACAGCAAGCAGTGCAGTAGAGCTGTTCACCTCATGGCAAAACCGGGAAGGAGAAGAGAGAGAGAGAGAGAGAGAGAGAGAGAGAGAGAGAGAGAGAGAGAACGAATATGGAAGGACATACTCCCAATGACTTACTTTGTCCAATTGTGCTCATCTCCTACGAGTAGTCCATTCAATGGAGAACCCATCAGTGGATTAGTTCATTGATGAGATCAGAGCCCTCATGATACAATCACTTCCCCAAATCCCTACCTTTGAATACTGTTGCAGTGGGGATCCAGTCTTCTGCCCATGAACCAAAGGGGGACATTCCAGACCCAAATTATAGCCAATATGTCAGCTTTACATTGCTGTGACCAAATAACCTCCAACAATTTTAGAGGAGGAAATGTTTATTTGGCACTTATGGTTTCAGAGGTTTCACTCCATAGATGGATTTATTTCATAGCTCTAGGCCTGAGGAGAGGCAGAACAGCATGGTGGAAGGGTGTGGAGGAGGAAGGCAGCTCAGGACATGGCAATTGGGAAGCAGAGGGAATGTTCTACTCACTAGGAACAAAAGACAGGCCCCTAGAGACCTATCTTCTCCAGCCACACCCCACCTGCCTGTGGTTAGTGCCCATTTAATCCCTAAACTACTATCTGTGGATTAAAGTACTGATTAGGTTAAAGCTCCCACAACCCAATCATTCTACATCTGAACTTTCTTGCATTGCTTCACTCGTTAGCTCTGGGGGACACCTAATATCGACTCCATAAAAACAGTATCATAAAAGTACCCTCCTCTTGCTTCTTATCTTTTTTTTTTTAATTAGTCAGAGAACTGGATGTCTTTCTAAGCAAATCAGAAAATCCTAATGCCAAGAGTCTTGAAACCCATGCTAAATTCAATATCCCATGTAAGTTTGCCCAAATATGGAGAGAAAAGTGAGTAGTGAGTAAATCAATACTACAAAGGGAAAACTGAGAGTGTGCACATGCTTTCAAGTGCTCACATGCATTTAAGCCAGGGGATTAATCCTATTTGCAGTCTTTATCACTTTTTAAATTACATAATATCTTATTTTTTAAGTTTTGTTTTGTGTAAACTGTTTTGTGTCGCTGTATAAATTCAATGACCTGAAAGTATGAAGTAGTGTAATTTTTCTCTCATTGCCTTCTGTCATGCTATAATGAATCTCTATTTCTGGTCCTTTAAAAGATATTGAGAGAGATTCCTTCTTGTTAGCCACTATTATTATTAAGACCAATCCAGTAAGAAAGTTGGACCTCAGATTCTTTTTTTTTTAAATTTTTTTGTACACAAATAGGGTACAACTTTTCATTTCTATGGTTGTATACAATGTAGATTCACATGATTCAAGTAATCTTACATATACTGCTCTACTCAGAGCAGGTTAGAATGCTGTCTTTGAGGACCAAAAGAACACTAAGGGGTGTAATTTGGAATAAGTCCTCTACTTCTCTCTCTCACGTCTAAGGATTTTGTCTGTCAGGAATTGGGCCCTGGCTCAGAGAGCAAGACTAGTGAATTTATTAATTGGGAAGTGGTGATATCTTTCTTATTGACTGTAGAGCATCTCAGGACAGATGGCAAATCATGACCCCCAAAAGACATATCTAGAGCTTAACTACTGGTATCTGAGAATGTGGTCCTAATTTAGAAATAGGGTCTTTACAGATGTAAAGTTAAAATTCTTGACACAACTTATCCTGCACTTAGGATGGGTTCAAAATCCAATGATGAGTGTACTTAGAAATGATAAAAAAGGAGAGTACTCAAAGATACACAGAAGGAAGTATACGTAAAGGTGGAGATACACTGGAGATTTTCATCTATGAACAAAGGAAAAGTAAGAACTACTGACAACGCCAGAGCACCATGGGGAGAGACATAGAATGAATTCTCCATCAGAGCCTCCAGAAGGGTAGGAAGCAATATTTATGTTGAACTTCTAGACTCCCAAACTGTGTGGAAATCAATTTCTGCTGGTTTGCACCACTTAATTTTTGATGGCAGTTGCCATGTTAGGAAACTAATACACAGTTACACTTGATGACTCTGTGTGGCAGACACCCAAATATTTGCTCTGTTGGGCTCCATGTGTGAGCTATTAAGAGAATCAATCATAGAGGGCATCCACATTGCATTTCCCTGATCCGGAGCTTTGGTTTTAAGCTTAAATTTACCTCCCTAGCAGGCGGAGGATCCAAAAGTTCAAGCTTCTGTCATCTTCTTGACTTGAGACCAGTCCTTATATATAGTGTCCTGGAAGGAAAGTTGTAGGCCTTTTGTGGTATCCCTTTGATTGCTGAGAAACCCATGTGTTCTTAACCTGACAGATGAAGAGGACATGGTACTTTATTCTTTTCATTTCCAGATTTCCATCCAATTATTTAGCCCTGCTCTGGGTGGTCTTCTGCCTAACAGACAACTAACTAGGAAAATGGTGTGCCAGTCTGCCTTTCTTGGAAGAAATCCATTTCTCATAGTGTCAGATGTTTGGAGTAGAAGCATTCCCTTTCCTGTGGGGAAGGAATTAATTTTCCTTCATGAGCTTACAGTGTCCACAAGTGGAACAAACTGATGTCATCCTCTTGTACTCCACATTGACTCTTTCTTTAGGATTGCAAAGGAAAGTGATATAGTGATGGGTTTTCCAACCTTGAAATAAGCTCCACCTTATTTAGAATGCTGAGTGGCTATGAAGACATAGAATATGTCTTCAGCTTTGGGCCATGGATTCCTGGACTTTGAATTCTATTTCACTTATAAATCTGGCTTATGTAGAGATTAAGTAGGTAGATAAAAAGATAAACCCACAAAATACTTCCACATACTTTGAAGAAATATAATTACTGTGTATATGGAGCAATTACTGCATTTTATTTTGTTCAGTATTCTACCCAGCATTATCTAGTGTCAGTCACCCTTTCAGAAAATCATTTCAGCAACAGCAAGTTTCCCATCAGATTAGTGTCACCTGTGCTTCACACCTGAGTCAGGCAGCATTTGTAGTTTTGCTTTCATGTTATTATACAGACAGAGACCAGCATCTGCCTACCTCCTACAATTTTCTTTTCATGTGTTTGTGCCTGTTTATGTGTTCTGTACATACTGAACTTCAGATAAGTTTTCCTGAATCACTTTCTTATTTATATTTAAATTGAAGATAAAGCATTGTATAGGCTTTTTTAAAAAAACAAGTGATGTGTAGATGGATCTTCATCATGTCTGTTATCTTTATTTTTCAATGGTAAAACATACTTTATAAAGTATTTGTTATAAAAACAGAAAATAGGTTTAACAGCACTACCTTGGGATCACTGTCAGTATTCTGTAACATCCCAAAAGTTGCTTGACGTGGTGGGACATATCTGTAATCCCAGCTGCCCAGGAGGTTGGGGAAGGAGGATTGTAAGTTTGATGTCAGCCTGAGCAATTTAGTAAAACACTGCCTCAAAAATTAAATACATGCATACATATGTACATATATACATACATACATACGAAGTTCTGAGAATGTAACGCAGTGGTAGAACTTTGCTTAGCAAGTGTTAGACCTTATTTTCAACTCCCAGCACTGCCTGCTCTGCCACAAAATTCTAAAGTTTGACAATATTCCAAAGAACGTATACATTTACATATGTGCCCTTTAACACAAACTTGTCTCCACATTATGACACACTTTTCTGAGATACAAGGGTTGTAAGGCAATCTGGTTTTACTTGTAGCATAGTAAAAACTCCAACCTGAGACCAACTGCCAGAGTACCTACACATTTGATGATTATTTTTTTATTTTTTATTTATTTTTTTTGCGGTGCTTGGGATTGAACCCAGGGTCTTATGCTTGCGAGGCAGGCACTCAACCAACTCAGTTATATTCCCAGCCCTGATGATCTTCTGAATAGGTAATTTTCAATTCTAGATTTCATCTGAGAAGGGCATAGCCCCTTAAATATTGTCTTTGATTATTTCTACATGTATATACACAAAATCACTGTTTTTACTTAAAAGACTGAGGACATTTTAAAATTCAAACTAAAAAATTGGATAAACTCAATGCTATTTAACAAAACATCTTCAACATTATAAAGAGAATGGCATCAATTTAATTTTCAAATGTTTTATCTTTCTAATCAAATTTCTATTTGGTAAGAATATGCTGATAAAAACATGAATGTAATATTCACAGATGTTTCACAGAATGATGTCAAATACCAACATACATACATAAGTGTGTGCTTGATATAGTCCTGTGTATGTATATGTATTTGTCTATATATCTATAGTATATATTTTTATAAATATAAATATATTTAATAAATATAAATATATATAATGTTAATATATATAAATATATATTATAAATGTAAATATTTATAGAGAAAATACGTATGTTATAGAGAAACTTCTCATCATATAAGATTATTAAATGTCACTTGTCATAAAAATTTCCCAAAGAGGTTACAGGTGGCATGAAATCATAAAATTGCAGGAAGTCAATTTTCTGTCCTCTCCCCTTTCAGTTGTATACTTCCTTTTGTTTATAGATGCATCATCTTATTTGCTCACTTCTTTAATTCCCTTTAATTCCACTGAAAATCAAGAGAATGAGTTGGTAATATCTATTAAAATTTCCATGCTCAATCTGCAACCATGTGGCAAGCAGCGGATGTGTTCAAATGACAGTGTAGATATTGTGCAGGTAGGAAATGTAAGACAGGATTTAAACCCATTATTTTGACCTCTTATTCTGCAATTTATAAATAGTAAGTTATATATTTTAAAAAATTTTTCATAGTTTTTTACTTGGTTACATTTTTTAAAAATTTATATTGATTCACAAATGGGGTACAGCTGTTATTTCTCTGGTTGTACGTGAAGTAGAGTCACACCATCTGTGTAATAACACATGTACATAGGGTAATGATGTTTGTCTCATTCTGTTATTATTCTTATCCCCCTCCCCGATTGCACCTCCCTTTTTCCCCTATGCAATCCATCCTTCCTCCATTCTTGCCTCCCTCCCAGCCAGCATTATGTATCATCATCCACTTATCAGAGAGATCATTGGGCCTTTGGTTTTTTGGGATTGGCTAATCTCACTTAGCATAAATTTAGTTACATTTATTGAGCTGAAAATAATGTCAAGATAGGTATTTCTGTATCTTTTTTCTGTTTCCATTTTACATTGATTATTTTTTATATTGGTTTTATTTTTATAAAGTTTTGCATATTTGTTGTATCATGTCTAAATTTGGAGATTAAAATAAAGCCAAGATTGGCACCATATATGAACATGAGTGCAATTCAGAGACAATATCTTTATATTGTTGTTCATAAACACTTCCCTTTTGTACTATAATTATTAAAGGCCTCCATTAGAAAAGTTGGTCATAGGATGTAACCACAGTATTATATAACATGAATTGCTCCTCAAGGTAGCAGTCACCCTGAAGGAACTTATGACTGTCATGTCCTTAAGAGGTGCTCCTCCTGGAATTCATGGCTTCAGGATACCTATGAAGTATTAAAATAACATGAAATAATTTAAGTATTTGTCTGTGTGTGCAGGTGCATGTGTATACACATGTGTGAAAATGTTTTGGGGAAATTGCCCATTGGTATTATTAGATTGAAAATCTAAATGGTTCATGACCCTCAAAAACTTAAGACTTCCAGAAGTTTTGTTTTATTCCTCTATATAATTCTACAAACAAAAAAAAAATTTCTCCTATTTTAAATGTTTCATGGCGTACATTATCCTTCCCTACAATTCACAGAGGCAACATATTCCTTTGATCATTAAAATCAAGAAAAACTACAGGCTTTAGCAAATTCTGCTCTAACAAAGACTAGTATTACTTTATTTCAAAGACATTCAACTCTAAGTTACATTTCTGAAAGTGGCACATTTAATTTGTGTATTCTGATGACTTAATTTAGTAATTTAACTAAGTTTATCTCCACTACAAGATAACATGACATTAATAACTCTAGGGTATGTGAAATGATGGGGCGCCCTCCTGCTTCCGTTTCAAACTAAACTCCTTGTTGTTACTTTCAGTTACCCAACTGAGCATGAGACAAATGTACATACAGAAATTTTAAAAGAAAGTGGTTGAAACTCTGAATTTTTGAACTCTCTCATGTCCTTAAAGAATACACAAGAAGACCATGGTCTCAAGAAAGGATTGTACAAAAGAGATTAATAAAGATATTTATTTGGAGAGAGTGTTGCCATGATGGCTGTTCCATTCTTCTATGAGACAGAGGCAATAGGAAGAACTTTACTTTCCATGCACAATCTTGAACAAGGTACGCTTCTGGGCTTCCACTAAAAGATGTTTAAATAGTCAGAAAATCTGATTATAATAAAAGGAAGATAAAGCAAATTTTGTTCTGAGGTCTTTGCTCCCTAGAAATCTAGAGGACAAGAGTTCAGACTAGCAACTTTGCTGGGTGAGCAGGGAGGTGCTGCTGTGGTGGGATTGGCCTACTCTTGTTTTCTCATGGCAAAGGATGTGTGATTGCTTCTGATGAACCAGATGTGGGCTATGTGGTGAGGGACTTTCTTGAAATTAGAGATTTCAGCAGAAATGAGGTTTTGCAAGTATACTGTTGGATGCCCTTGAACTATGGAATCATCACAAGAGTCCGCATACTATGTGGAGATTCATCTGCCCAGGGCCAGGGAATTTCAGGGAAAAGGAGGATCAGGAAGCTATCCCAAAACTCATACAATCATGAGCATGAGAGAGTCCTTTTTAATGATCTTCCAGGTACAAAAAGGACACTACTCAACTTCACAGATCTACCATGTCCTTAAAGCGTAACACCATCCAAAGGAAATCTGGGAAAGAGCCAAATAGCAACATGCAAATACAGGAAGAAAGGAACCAGTAAAAAGTAGGTAGCAGGAACATCAGATGCCATAATAGCTCACTTTCCTTGAGCCTCTAGTAGGGGAAAGGAAGAGATTTAATGTTGCTTCAAGGATAGAATGTTTTTAATCCTAAAGTTCATATGGAAGTACAAAAGATCCTGAAGAAGCAAAGCAATTTTGAGCAAAAAGAGCAATGCTGGAGGATTCACAATGTCTGATTTCAAAATACACTACAGAGCCAAAGTAGCAAAACAGCCTTCATTTGGCATAAAAAAAGACATGTAGATGGAACAGAATGAGGACCCAAAAGTAAACCCACTAATCTATAGGCAAATTATTCTCAACAAAAGTGCTAAAAATCTACAGTATAGAAAAGACAGTCTCTTCAACAAATGCTAGGAAAACTGGATACCCACACACAGAAGATAAGAACTAGACTCCTGTACAAAAATCAGCTCAAAATGGATCAAAGACTTTAACGGAAGACCTGATGCATTAATAATATGGAAAAAATAGGGAAATACTCTAAGATATTGGCAGAGGCATTGAGTTTCTGGATAGAATTTCAAAAGCTCAGGAAACAAAAGCTAGGTTGGAAAACAGCTCTTGCCCAAAGGCAACAATCAACAGAGTGAAGAGACATTCTACAGAATGGAAGAATATTTCTGGCAGCTAGTAATCTCACTTAAGGCTTAATATCCACAATATACAAAGAACACAAAATAGTTAATAACAAAATACAAAACAAGTAATCTGCTTCGATCAGATTTTTCACTGCTGTGACTAAAAGACCTGACAAGAACAACTTTAGAGGAGAAAAAGCTTATTTGGGGTCTCATGGTTTCAGAGGTCTTGGTCCATAGACAGAAGACTCTATTTCCCAGGGCTTCAGGTGAGACAGAACATCATGGTGGAAGAGTGGCAGAGGGAAGCAGCTCACATCCTGATCAGGTAACAGAGAAAGATATTCCACTGCCAGACACAAAATGTATACCCAAAGTCACACCCAGGGACCCACCTCCTCCAGCCACAGGGACCCACCTCCTCCAGGGACCCACCTCCTCCACCCTGCTAGCCTCTAGTTACCACTCAGTTAATCCCATAAGGGGATTAGTTCACTGATTGGGTTAAGTCTCTCATAGCCCACTCATTTCTCCTCTAAACCTTCTTTCATTGTCTCACACATGAGTTTGGGGTACACTTCAAACACATCTAAACCATAGCATGTTCCAACTAAAAAATGAGCAAATGATCTTAAAAGATACTTATCGAAAGGATATACAAATGGTCAATAGATCTAGAAAAAAATTCTATCAAAACTACATTGAGATTCCTTCTCACCCTATTCAGAGAGGCTATCATCAAGGAAAAAAATGACAAATGGTAGTGAGAATGTACAGAAAAAAGAATCTTTATACATTGTTGATAGGAATGAAAATTAGTACTGCTACTCTGGAAAACATTCCATAGTGTTTTCAAATAAAAAATAAAAATAGAGCTATAATATGATCCAGCTATCCCATTTCTTGGTATATATCAGAAAGAAATGATATCAACATTACAAAAGAAATATCTGCATACCCATGTTTATTGTGGCATATCATAATAACTAAGGTATGGAATTAGTCTAGGGTGCTCATCAACAGGTGAATGGATAAAAAAGACTGTGGTATATACACTTAAAATGCAGTATTATTTAGTTACAAAGAAGAATGAAATTCTGTCATTTGCAGGAAAATGGATGGAACTTGAGGACCTCAAGTTAAACAAAATAAACCAGATACATAGACAAGTATCACATGTTTTCTTTCACATCTAAATTAAGAAAAAAAAACCTAAAAAATAGAAAAGGGACTATCAGGAAAGAGGTATGGAAGTAGGATAAAGGGGAAGGGATGGGAGGACAAGGGAAAGCAGAAGGGATGATGAACATGATCAATGCATGATGCAGACACATATGTAAATGTTGCAGTGAGACTCATAAATTTGTATAATTAGTGTCAATAACAATAATAATAAGATGGAATGTATGTCTTGCAGAATGCATGTCTTTTAGTGAAATTCTAATTACCAAATTATGATGGTTTTGCAGATTACAGTGACCATATTATGATCTCTTCTCTAAGAATATGAACCAAAAATAAAAATAAAAAAGGCTTGGGAACAGGTGTGGTGGTACATACCTGCAGTCCCAGCACTTGGGAGGCCAATGCAGGAGGATAACTTGAACTCAGGAAGTCGAGACCAGCTTGAGAAACATAATAAGATTCCCATCTCTAAAAAGATCCCAAACAAAAAAAAAAAAAAACAACAAAAAAGTCCTTTGGGACCACCCTGGCTTCCATGGAGGGCTGGATCCAGACTTTAGGGTAAGAAGACCATCTCTATTTCCTTTCTGGTGGAAGAGGAAAAAACGATTGTGTTTTATTCATGTCTCAAGTCCTGCTTATTTGTCATACCAGTTATGCAGCTTAAAGAGAATTCAGATAATTAGTTATGCCTATTAGTTATGCCATTCTTTTTCAATGCAGCATGCTATTTTTTTATAGTGCCATACATGAATAGATGGAGGGACTCTAATAGTACTTAGCTTTCAGCTGAAACATTGTAGTTGCTATCATTTCCATCATTAAGAAGGCTAAATCACGAGGGTTTCATGTTTCGTATGTGCCACATTATTCCACGTCCTGAAACTTCAGTTACGTTTTGAAACAGTGGTTCCTAGGATTTGGGTACTATTACTGAGAGCTGGTTATCCAGGGTCAAAACTTATCAGTCCAGTCTGCCGGGTCCCCACATCTCCCATTGGAGATAAAGAAACTCTGACTTTTAAAGACAGACTGTTTGGAAGTCACAATGTGAAATTGCCTTCTAAACCAATTCAGCTAAATCACATTTAATATCAGATGTTAGTGATTTTCTCATGACTGTTTATCAGCACTCTCAACTCCCAAATGACTCTTTAATTAATTGTACCTCCTTCAGTGGCTCATTTTCTATCAGGTCCCTTTCCTTAGAGCATTGTTTTACCCCTGTATGGCAGAAAGGCTGTCTGAGATTTTGCTCTTATTAAATGTAGTCTGGCATAATTTAAGCACGTTACCTTGATGATGGTAACGTCACTCAGGTACTTGGTCTACAAGGAACTAGCACAATTTCACTTATTTCATTTTAATGGGTCCCCTTGGCTTTGGGGCTATAAACTAAAATACCACTGCAGTCTCCTCCAGCAATCTCAAACTTAATTATTCCACTCCAGAAAGCTGTCTGATGGCCCTGCAGAGACTGGCTTTTGCACTAAAATGCAATTCCTTATTGTGTGACAAAATTACCTTCGTTTCATGTTAAAAAAATTATTTACAAACAGCATTTCCATGAGCACTTCTCAGCACAACCTGATAGATTATTATCATGAATTTGATTTTAAAATATAGAAGGGATATTTTTAGGGATTGCTTTTTATTCTTTCCTATGTAATCTTGATAACTTCTTAAATACTATTCCAAGTATTGGGCATTGTGGGTAATGTGGTGTAAATTGGCAGGATAGCTGACTCAAATCCTTTCCCCTACTGAGTTTTGATATTATTTATTAAGTTTCACAGCTTGGATGACACATCTTATATGCCCATCTCAACCAATATCTTTTTTACTGCTTTGAGCAAATTTAGTTTTCTAAACTAAATTTTGCAGAGAGCAGAAGAGAAAGACATATTGCAAGGGAAAGAAACAGAGAGATAAGAGATTCACAAATGTTGCCATTTGCAGTACAGTCATCTTTGAAAATGGTTGGTAGCATATTTGATGAGTGGTTAAAATTTTTCTTTTGCAATCTCAGAATATTTTCACAAAGAAAAATTACCAAGAATTATTCAGTTCTGTTCCTAGTTTTTTTTAAAAAAAGTAAAACAGAGAGCCAGAACCTTTAAAATTTACAAGGGACTTTACTAGGGTTCTATTCATCAGTAATCTACAGGGACTAATAAGACTAACTTCTTGCTTCTGTCTCACATCCTTTGAAGATGCAAGTGCAGCTCATACATGTGCTGTGTTTCCTATTAATCACATTTTCTTTCTGTTCCTACTTTATTAGGTTGAAAAAATGGTGGCATGAGAGAAAAAAGAGTGTGAGGTATTGGCATTATTATACTTTATGTGTGCAGGATATTATTAATTTTGTTCTTTTCAGCCTAATGCTCTCATTTATGCAAGAAATTAAATGCATGAGAATTAATATGCTCAAGTCAATAGGTGAAGCAATAAAATATAACAGAAAAGAAAGAGCTCCCATCATGCAGGAGCTTCATAGACATTTAATTCCCTATGTGTATGAAATGTTTACTTATCTGGACTAGAGCTTCCACAAAACAAGAATTAGATTTTCTTCATTTTGAGCTTGCAATTCTACATTTAATGACTGTGAAATTGTGAAAGAAAAACAGATACAGGGACAGACAATATTTGGAAAAAGAGCCAGAAAAAAGCTGCATTCTGCTTGTTTATTTTGGGTTTGGGAGAATTTGGAGAGAAAGAGATTGAACTTACACACAGAAAAATCACAAACACTTTTTTCTAAAACTCATTTTAGTTTATCCTCCCTGAACAAACTGAACAATATTTAGTGAAGCTCTGTCTTGGTCCCAGTGACCACTTTTAAATTACAGGATGGTCGGGGGAGGACTGTGAGTACCTAAGAGATTGACAAGTCACTGCATACAGAGCAGGCCAATGCAGGTCTCACATAGTCTTTTTTCTTGAAATGAAAAGAGCTCAGTAAAATGAGTTGCTGTATTTTTGTGGGGACATTGACAAACTTATACATTTTCATAAATGTTATTTGGTTACTCTTAAAGATTACAAAAAAGCTAATGTTAAAATTACACGGAGAAATGTCAATTTAAAGATTTTTTTTTTTGGAGATCCAATTTCAAAGATTTTACAATTGAAGGTGAATGTACCAAAACATAAGGTCTACATATTATTGCCACATGACTGAAACATATTGTTTCTTGTTCAATAGGAGGTGACATACTAAAATGAGATTACAGACCTGCAAAAAATTTGAAAATGTTTAGGAGGTTGCATGAACCTAGAGCACTGATTTTCACTTTGATTATGATTAATATCAGTCTTTTACTATCAAAAGGTAGCATATTCTGTGTTCATCAAAATAAAGATTATATATATATTTAAAATGTTTCTATTATTGGAGCTGATTTATTCAGCAAATACTAATTAATGGTACTCCATATCAATAACATTGGAGACTTTTATGCAGCATGCACAGATTTTGATGTGCTGAAGCTTGGAAAACTTTGGAATCTCTTTTTTAAAAGTACAATAGAAAATTACAACCATTACTGGAATCCTTCCCAGAACCTTACAGGGAACTTGGGTTAGTGTAGCCCTGAACTTTGACCTTCGTTAGCTTAATAGATAATCTTACCCTGGTCTCATGTAATCTCATGAAAAGCATGACTCTTCATTCTCTGAGCTGCTTTTCAATGCAATATTGAATAAGATGTTCATCAAGTTCCAAGAATTAAATGGTAATCAATATGCCTTCTTACACTTCCTCAGTGGTTTTATTGTAAGGATAGTATTTGAGGACCAATTGATCTAAATGACAGGCAACAGGAAAAGAATCTGATCATGCCAGGAAGTGTATTATGAAGATGTGGTTGAATATGAGTTAAGATCCTGTAACTAGAAATAATAAATAATAAATAATCTGAAGCCTAGCTGTATAAAACCAGGCATGAATCAAATGTTTCAGTCAGGGATTTAGGATAAGAAAACTCATCCATGGAAACTATCAATATTCTAAATGAGGCTGAATTATGGGAACTTTATATATCTATTTATTAAGGGACTTACTGGGCATTCACTGGATTAGACTCTGAAGATCAATTGATCAATTGATTGATTTATCTAAAATATTGTTGTGAGAGATGTAGCCTCTTCAACAGATGGCAATGAAATAGTGGTTTTTTGAATTAGAAGTCTATATAATTTATGAAAACTTGAGTGATTATGATTTTTATTACCCAGAAATCACTCTACATCTGTGCTCTATCATCATTTCTTGCTCAGACTTTTGCAACGCCCTCATAATTGGTATCTCTAGCATCTTCCTTGTCTCACTGCAGTTTGGTTTTTTGATAGCCAGGGAATTCTTTTTGACATACTAGATCATGTCAGTCCCCTACCAAGTCTCCAATGGTTATCCATCTGCTCGAGACTTAAATCCAAAATCTTCACCAAGCCTAATGACCTGGTTTTCTTAGCATTTTATGATCTCATCTCCTACAGTCTCTCTCCTTCACTTGGTACCAGAGAGGCTGGTACTTGTTTTTTGGAAATGCAAAACATGTTCTTATCTCAGGACATTTGCTCCTAATGTTTTCTTTATGCTCTTCAGCAAAGTATTTATGTAGCTTATTCCTCAATGAATTCTCAACTGTCACCACCTCAGAAAGGAGACAACACCTACTACCTGAAATTTGTTATTCATTTCGCTATACTTTATTTTTATTCATATGAACTCTCGTCACTTAACATGGCATTTTAACATTTCTTCATTGTCAATCCTTCCTTGCTGTAGTATAAACTTTTTTAGAAATTTTGCTTTTTTTAGTGTTCTTTTATCTACATCAGAGCTTCACATAAAGTTCATACTTAGTGATATTTATTGAATAAATAATATCATCCACTGAGAAGCTTTGACTTATTCCATCCTACTACACAACTGGTACTAACAGGAAAGAAGAGTTGCTCATAGAGGTGCTCTGCACCACAGAGATGTATTCCCACTGAAGCTCAGGAGTAAGTTCTGTAACCCTGCTCATGCTGGGCACCATCAGAGCTGAAGTCCTCTAGATTATCAACCATCTCCTTGGCCTTCCCCCACTAACTTCTCTGTATTTCCACTAACCTTGCCTAGTTCCTTTCTCATCAATCCCTATTTGTCATGCTTCTCTGTGGGAACTTTAAATCTATCATCAGCAAATGCCCTTGTACTCTCCCTGTCACACTCTCAACCCAACCCAACGTGGCTGACTGTCATTAACATGGCTTCCCTGCTTTCCTGAAGGAAATTATTATTTTTTTCTCTGACATTTCCATATATCATAGTATTGGAAGTGGGAGACGTAAGTTCCTTGCTTCCTAATTTATTGTTTCCAAGATATTTCATCTCTTTTATGCCTACAGCTTTCCTAGTCTCTTTAAAGACATTTTAGACTCTATCTTTTGCAATAACTCTTAGCAGCCATTGTCTACAATCCTCCATTCACATCGTTCCCTTTTTTCAGAATGACTTTTAGCACCTCACTCAATCTCTTATTTTCTATTCTGTTCGCTCTCACCTTTTGAATTACTTAAACAATTCTGCACATCCCAGTATTTTTTTTTCTTTCTGTACTTAACAAAGTGACTATTTCATGCACTCTTCTCTCATTAAATTTCCTTATGAGCCCAGGAGCTTCATAGTTCTAAGATTTCCATCTACACTCTTATGGTCTGGATGTGAGGTATCTCCCAAAAGCTCATGTATGAGACAATGTAAGAACATTTAGAGGAGAAATGACTGGGTTTTCAGAGCCTTAACCAAATCAGTGAATTAATCCCCTGATGGGATTAACTGAGCAGATCTGAAGGTGAGTGGGGTATTACTGGAGGAGGTGAGTCATTGGGGTAAATATTTTGCATCTGGTAAGTGAGATCTCTCTCTCTCTCTCTCTCTCTCTCTCTCTCTCTCTGCTTCCTAACCATCATGTGAGCCGCTTCCCTCTACCACATCCTACCATGATGTTCACCCTCCCCTCAAACCCCAAGGAATAGAACTAGCTTTGTGTGGATTAAGACCCTGAAACTGTGAGCTCCCCAAAATTTCTCCTCTACAATTGTTCTGGTCAGGTCTTTTAGTCATAGCAGTGAAAAGTTGACTAAAACATGCACTAAAGTTGGAAAGAAGGAATGTGTTTGTTCACTTCATCAAGAGACAAAGAGCTTCTCTGAAAACCACCAGAAGCCTTCTGTTTCTCATTGACTAGAATTATGAAACATAGCTACTCCTGATCATAAGATGGTCAGGGAAACAGGTGTTCAGTTTTTCTGGAGTTCATTTGGAAAGATGGTGAGGGAAAGGGGATTAAGGTTACTTATGGGTTTAGCCACAAGAATGACAGCTATATTTTTCTCCATCTACATTACAGCCAGCTCAATAAGGCTACCATCATCTCTTTCTTGAGCAACTATATAGCCTGCAGCTAGTCTATATTCTTGACCCAATATAATTCATGTTCCAAAAGCCATGGTGACCTTTGTTATTCTTAAATAAAATTTACAGGAAGGTCCTACAGGTAGTCATCAATACTAGAGTTCATGTAACCAAACTAAAACTAAAGCTGTTTATCTGACCTTCAGAGAAATCAAGATTAGGGGAATAACAGACACATTTCCCCCCAAGAGCCAGTTTAACTGGCATGATAATGAAGATCCTACTGCCCTAATCCTCACACAAGAAAGGTGATTTGAAATAACCAGATATAAACTAATAAGCTTTTTTTCTATTGTGTGGCATAGGCTCCTTTTATAAGCAAATTAATTTGAAATGAACATTCCTTTTTTTCTTTGTTTTTGTTTCAGCCTTTTTAAGACCTTTTCATCTATAAAATTAACCTCTTGTGTTTGGCCCATTGGAATACTTTTTATGTTTTATGAAATCAAATGTTGCCTGATTCTAAAATGAAAAATAAAGCCAACTGGGATTGTTAAACTAAATTTTAATTTTGTCCTTTTACATAATACATATATCCAGTTTGTCTCTCCTCTGCTACCTCCTCTATCCAAATACATGTTTTAAAGACTTTATTCTGTGTACTCGTTTACAAAGCCCTTGTCTAGTCTCTGACTTTCATTTATCATTCTCTCTCTGAGGTAGGATAGAAGAAATAAGACATAAGTAGAAAGGAGACATAAAGGAAGGACAAGGAGATAGGATTTTAATTCAGAAATTCCACATATTTTTTCAGGCCTGCCTCTCCCCAAACCAATCTTTTTCCCAGACCCATTACTCCCAAATTCCTGGGAAATCTACAATGCTACCTGTGCACTGTTCATTATCTCCCTAATAAATCTATTAAGTAAAGAGAGATCGGTATTTTGGAAAACGTATAATTTAGGAGATCATCCAGTGCTATCTATTGAACAGATAATGAAGACTAGGTCAGCCTAAGTATCTGGAGATTCACCAGACCACCAGGAACGGTCTTGAGGCCACCACACTGGTATCATTCCAGCATACCTTCCCATACCCACCCCTTACCAAGTTTCCTTTAAAGGAGAAGTCAGGAACCCTCAAAGTTCCTCTGTCACTCTTTAGGTGGCCTGTACATTCCTTTGAAAATATATTTACTTTCCTAAATAAAACTCTATCTATGCCTCTGACTGGCATGTGCTGAAATTCTTTATTGTTATGGAAGCCAATGACCCCACTGGTCCTGAGTGGATTCCCAGTAGCTCAAAGGTAGAGTACTTGCCTAGCATATATGAGGCTCTGGGTTCTATCCCCAGTATCTTCAAATAAGACATAATGATCTTATGAAGTATGTATTTTTTTAAATTTTCCAGATAAGAAAATTGAAGCATTAAGATAAATAAGGAATGTCCAAAGTTATACTACATGGTTCTCCAGGATTTATAATCTGGTCATTTGATTTAAACAAATTATTTTTCCCTACTGAATTGCCTGGATACTTATGTCAAAAAGCAACAGAATTTACATGTTTGCATCTGTTTCTGGGTTCTATTTTTCCATACTTTTCTTTTCTTCTTCTTCTTTTTTCTTTCCATTATTTTCCGATCATTATGCACATAACATGCTGTTTTAGTAAGATTTGAAATTAGGCACTATAAATACTCTAATTAGTTATTCTTCAGGGCATTTTTAGCTATCCTATGTCCTTTGCCTTACCATTTACATTTTAGCTTGCCAATTTCTTTGAAAACAACAAGATGTCTGTTCTAACATTACACATTTTTATCAATATATATTGTTCATCAATTGCAAAAATGATGGAAATAAGTGGTCTATGAAGGATGAAAAATCTCCATTCCATGCTAATGCTTTAATAACTCAGTTATCTACATCTGGTCCAGAAGAAAACTTGAGATGTCATAGGAAACCAGAAGCAAAACACCAGCAAACCAGTCATTTCTCCATCTTCTCAATTCCTAATTTATAATAGTGAAAGGAGACTTTGAAAGCCAGGCAAGAAGCATAAGGCGGTGGACAAAATGTCTTAAACCAACATTACAGGTAATGGTAGAATATAAATTGAATAATTAGGGCAGGAGTATCTCTGAATTAGTCCAGAATAGAGTTCAGGGGATCAAAACAATATTAGTGTCAGTAAAAAGTATATCTTTCATCTCCCAAGTGTAAAAAATCTGAAGTAATTTCAAGACAAATGTAATATACTATTAAGAACTATTGAGAGGAAGGAAAAAAAATATAAATCTGTACAATGATATTTTCTTTCTCTAAATTTTATTTTAGAGGAATACTACCAGCTATTGTGTAGCATAAGTTTTGATGGTAATGCAATAGTTAACACTATTACTTTTCTGTTAGGAATTGCTTTATTTTTAAGGAAAAAAATACTACTTATTGCAGTGAAAATAGAGATACTGTCCTCACCAACCTAATATTAATTTTCCCTATGTAGAAGTTGATAGTGCCACACAGCCTTTGAGATGCAATGTTCTGTTTGAGATCATAACTACACAGTAAAAAATTATTGTCATTTTGAGATCTCTAAATGTACACTATATCAAAGAATTTTATTCCACTCCACACTGAGTGCATACTTTGCTAGTGTGCATCATATCTTGCAGAAAATTTGCCACGTTAGTGAGAAAAGAATCAAGAACTTTAATTAAATGGTAGCTAGCATATGAATGTAGATAAAATAGTAGGTGATTGCACAGAGAATATACACTATTACTTATCTATCTTCTAAACAAAATTGTTCATACTCTTACATGGCAGCTGATGTAAAGGTATGGTGGAAGAAGGCTGCATAGGTCATGGCAATTGGGAAGCAGAGGCAGAGAGAGGGAGAGAGACCAACAACAAAATATGGTCCAAGGGCACATCTCCCAATGACCTTTTCTCCTCTAGCCATGTCCCAAACTGCCTTTAGCTACCTCCTACGTAGTATATTCAAATAATAATCCATCAAATGGATTAATCCAATGATGAATCATGATCTAATCATTTCACATCTGAACATTCCTGTCTTGTCTAACATGTGAGCTTTTAAAAGATCCAAATCATAAGTGTTGCAATTTGAATATATTTCTAAGAAAAGTCTTCTTTAAAAATTCTCAAAAGAATTGTCTATTATCTGGACAATATAGATGAAAAGATGCAGAATATATTCTTGGTCCTCTTATTCTTCTGTTTTCTACTGTGTGTATGAATAAGGAACCATGTCAACTTGGATGGTCACTGTGTTATTGTTAATATATTTCCTTTTTAACTTTTGACAGTTTTCTTTTGAATAAATAACATCCTTTGATATTTCTGTGATGCCCTGGTGTGCTCATTTGACTTACAAATACCCAGGGATGTGATGGTTATAAGCTTCCAAGGCACTTGGTACCCATGAGGTTCCTTTTGGTCTGTGCTGGTTGTGCTTCTCAAGTGGAGCCAGTGACTGTTCTTTCTAGAATTTGACAGCTGCACTTCCAGCAAGTGAGGAGTGTGTCTTACTGCTCTTAGGGATGGACTTAATCTGGTAGTAACAAAAGTCTTATTTTCTTCCCTTGGGTCTTCCATAACACTTGAACATGTGGGACAAAGTTCTGTCTTTTTTAAGAAGTGAGAGAAATTGCATGTATCTAAACAATTTTTGGGTAATACGATCTGTGAAAACAGTTTTATTATTCAACACTTCTGAAATGTGAAAATGAAATAAACAAAACCAAACCAGACTACCATGGGACTAAATAGCTTGTAAAAGGATGGAAGGATTAACCAGAAACCTGCATTTTTTTGGTGGCTTGGAATACTTAATAGGCAGTCAGTAAGGAAGAGGGAATAAGCAAAAGTCTTCATGGCTTATGCCAGGAAAACAATCCTACAAAGAGTAGATGATGTGTGATTATGTTTTATGAGCACAAAATATTTCTGTAGAGAAAATGTCAACTCTATAGTCCAGAAATATTGTAGAAAAGTAAAAATCTTAAAGGTCTTTCTAAAGAAAGTAAAAATTAAATCAGTATCAACATTAAGATCAATTATTAGGGAAGTAATATAGTAAGTCAAGATCCTAATTTTAAGTAACTCTAAGCCTTTAAACTTTATATGTTAATAATTTATCAAATACATATTAATCTTTGGTGATATTTTTCATAGCTTTAAAAACTTTGGTGCCTTTCATTATAATATAGATCAAATACATATTCATGTTTTCTAATATTTTAAATATCTTATGAAAATTTTGTTTTTTCCATCATAATATAGAGTGAATATTAGTTAAAGGTGATAAACAATAAGCCCTTTATTTCCTGTTTCCTATTTTTCATGATATACCCAATTCATAATTTATTATTATTTAGCATATAATAGTTATATCTGTCTTGATTCTGGTTGCAAGCCACAAACAAAAATCTGGTTGATCTATCAGAAAGGAAATTTATTGGAAGTATACTAGACTGTCCCTCATAGGCTTATGGGGAAAGTTGGAGAAGCAGGCCCAGAAAATTAGTGGGAAACAAGGAAGCACCAGCATCTGTTCATGTTGTAAAGTTGTCTGGTCTGCTTCTATGACCAAATACACTGCAGCTAAAAGCTGCCATTGAGAATAAGTTCAAAACCATGCCTTTACATTCACATCCCTAGTTCAACATTCAGCGTCCTAGATAGCAGCATTCAGTGGACTGAAACTAGGTCAGGTTTCTACACCCTTACTTCCAGGAATACTAAGAGACAATATCTGATGCCCTTCTGCTCATACTTGGTTGCAACCAAGATGATTTATGTGGGAATTCCCTTTGTCATGAAGAAGAGGCTTTAGATAAAGAGAAATAAAACAAAAACAGATGTCCTCCAAACTTTGCATTCCATTGTGTGTGTGCGCCTGTGTGTGAGCACGTGTGTGTGCACGCGTGTGTGCACGTGCATGTGTGTATAGTTAGTAGTCATTGTTTGCTGTAGTTATATTCTATAGTCACAGAGAACACTAAATTAGCAAATTATAAACAATTTCCCCTAAAGAAAATATAAGGTTAGTTTCCTGTGACCACTTTGCCACAATATTTTCATCAACCAACATATAACCTTGTTTTATGTAGGTTTCTGCTTAAAGGTGCCTTATTAAACACAAATTATTGATTCACTTACATTGAACTCAAGGCCAACAGCACTGTAACTCATGCCTGAACAAAGCTGATTTAAAACATGTCTTTGCTCTTTAAAGCACATCACATCCTTGTACTTAGGAAAACCAGACACAGCACTTCAGCACTGTACTTGGGGGCAATTTTAGGTAGTGAAATCTCCAACAAGAGTAACAAACTGCAAAAAATATGGCAATAAGTAGACCATAAAAGGGCACTGTTCACAGCATTAGAGCTGAATCCAGACAGTAGAGCATCATCTGTTCAACCTTCGATGGGAACATGGGAATTGGCTGACTCAAATTGTTGCTGCTTTGTCCATACACATCTGTGAATGATAGCAAAGTGCTATTAGCATTAATTTGATGTTAAAATAAATTTTAGTGAGAATGGGAATTCACAAACAAAATCTGTGAATAATAAGAACATATATGCATACATGTATAGCTAAAATTAGCAAATTCTACTGTGATTTTGGACCCTCAGATGTGCACACATGCATATAAAAGCTGGGGTCAGCATTAAGTAAGTCAGTGATCCAGTATATCTTCCCAAAATTTTATATTGGCATTGACAACATGCAGTCTTGAAAATTCTTAGTATATTTCTATTATAGATAAGTATGGTAATGTGAGATATGACATATTTGTCTTCTATTTGATTGTCCAAGTTAACTGCTAATATTTTGAAAAGCTTTTTTATCTGTGAATTGGCTAATAATTTATCAAAATCTCTCAGCCATTATTCAAATATCCCTTACAAAAACCTAGTGGCCAAGATCTATAGGATATGTTCAGTTTCCAAACACAGTCAAAGGTAATTAGGTAATTAATTAATCATTTTCCTTTTTTTAAAATTTTTTTTTTGTTCAAGGATACAAATCTTTATTCAAAGATTGAAGTAATTTTTTCTTCTATTTATACATCTGATGAGTTGGAAAGACCTCATCAGTCAAATAACTTCTCAGAGTGTTTGGCACAATAAAGACATTATAGCACAAATATGCCTAACTCCTGTCAACATTTACATCTGTGTTTCTTTCTGGACAATAGCAGAAAGTTGGTATGGCTTAGTGTTTTCAGTACTTTGATGTTTGCAATCTCGTACAGCTCTCTTTCTCTCTTGGCTCACTGACTTCTGACATTTGGTTTCTGTCAACAGAGATGATAATATCAAATATATCTTATGAGGAAATGAGGAGGAAGAACTAGCAGATCCAAAACTATGTGCCTGATGAAAAGCCTGCCAGCCCTGCAGTAACATGTTGGCTTTGTTGATACCTCTAGCAAAGTTGGATCAGAAGGAGAGTCTTGGGCCAGGTTTGAGTCAAAGGTTTGGATCAAAGATACAATAGGCTTTTACATCGGTACAAGGTTGATTAGATGAGACAGAACTGAAATTATCACAATGGGTTGGAGTAGTTGGTCATACAACTCAGTTCTAGACTCTGAGAAGAGCTAGCTGAAATATATAAAAGGTAAAATTCAATATCTAAGAAGTCAGGGAATGAGTATGATTAATTCTAGAAACTGCAGGCTGCTTGGCCTATGCTCCATTTTATGCTACTTGCTAAAGTGGGTAAACTCAGGTCTTGAGATTTCATTTAAAGCAAGAAGGAGGTTGGAAGCTTTGCAGGATAAGGTCAGACATGTTAAAAGAATCTTTTGGAAATAATATGTCTATAATAAAATTAGGTATGAAAGTATGAATTTCTTAAGAAATGTGAATTCAGTGCTTGGAAAGTAATAGAGAGAAATGGCAGAGATTCTAAGACCTATTGTTTTATATATTCATTTATCTGAAGTAAAGCAATTTCTCATGTCTAAAATAAAAAAGGACTACCATAATTCTAAAATGCACTTTTCCCCTTTAAACATCTCTGAAATCTGAAGGCGTTTCACTATGAAAGGCATCTGGCAATTAGAATCAGGTGATATTTTTCTTTATGAGAGATAAAATAATGGAGCATCTTACAATTAAAGGTGGCTTATATTTCATTAAATATGAAAATACATCTTAAAACTTGAAGTACTCATTAGTGTTAAAAAAAAAAAAAAGTTCCTCAGGAGGCCTTAGGCTGAAATAGCTCCAGTGCCTTGGGTCCCTGTGTCAGACAGCTGCAGTGCAATTCAATGTACACAGAAAAGGGAAACCTAAGCTCAGCCAAGCAGAAACCATCAACATAACCTCTAACTAGGGAATTTCCACCTTAATTGATCAAAACATGTATATTTTTTTCATCTTACTTCCATGAATACATTTTTAAAAGTCTCTGGGGCTGACGATGTGGTTCAATGGTAGAGTGTTTGCTTAGCATGCATGAGGCCCTGGGTTCAACCTCTAGAAGCTCAAATAAATAAACGTATAAATATGACTAAGGATGTAACTTAGTGGTAAAGTACCCCGATTTCAATTCCTAGTATCAAAAAAAGTGTATATGTACATCTACATCTCTGTGTATCATACATGGATGTATATCAAATATCTATATCCCTTGTACCAGGTCAGTGGAGCCCAACTGCTCATGATCTGGCATTTCCAAATTAATAAGTTGCCATTTGCTCAAGTGAACTTTAAATTTTGATATGCATAAATTTGTTTTAATATTATTAAATGTAAGATTAGTAAGCTATACAAAATGCACATTCAGTAATAATTTTTATATAACATTTTGTTATCTTAATCTAGAGATCAGTAAAATCCCCTTTAGGGATAAAGTTTCTGATATTTTATACAAAATTTTTCTTGTGTATACATTTTTCTCCATGAAGAGTCTATAGTTTTCTCCATCAAGAACCTGCAATTTTGGGATAAAAAGGCAGAGAAGTGGAGCAGCCTGTGGCAGCACTGGGTTTAACTGAGTAATCAAAAATTGAACCAGGAACAGCGATTTAGGGTAATGCACCTTAGCAAGTGTAAATGTCCCTTTGCACATCGTCATTATTTGGACATCAGAAAGGCTCAGAAATAGGGATGAAATCAGTTCTAGTTTCATGGAATTGAGGCTTGAGTTGATGTTATTAAGAGATTTATGAAGGTAGCTTTATAGATTGGGATATTCTGCATGTGTTTGGGCTGGAAGGCTGCATGTGTTTGGGATATTCTGATTCTGTATGTAACACAGAAAGTGAAACTTCCTGTAATCTCCCTCCTTGAAACATTCTAATTTGATATGCAAACCGTACTTTTAAATCATTTCAACTATATTATTTTACTTTCAAATGGAGGAAATATGTGTCCAAAAATCATCCTCATTTTCATGGATTCATCAGCATGAGCCACACCCTCAGTTTTCATCACTGTCAAGCAAAGATGTTACATTGAAAATCAGGAGACACGGGATCCAGTCTCCTGGCTTTAACTTGTTTTATATTCTGCAAATTGCCTTATATTTCAAGGAATTGGTTTCAATGTATTTGAAATGAAAGTATTTAGTTAGGTCATTCCTAAAATGACTTTTATAACTAAAATTATGTAATTTAAATTGTTTAATAGCAACTTTGGTTTTTGAATTAAATGAAAGTACTTTTAATAATTCAAATCAAGTATTTTTCCTGTTTTTTTTTTTTTTGTTGACAAGTTATTCTATAGGTTACACTCAACTACATCTATGTTTCCCTAAACCAGGCATACATCTAAACACTTCTGGGTCACTGAGAAGGTGATTCTTAACATTTCTTCCTTTATGCTTGAAAATTTTACATCTAGATTGTATTTATTTGCAAACTTCTTGTTTATTTGTGAAAGATTTAGTGAGAATATGAGTTATTAATCCAATAGCTGTGTTTTACTGAAGGTGTTCAAGGCAACTTTAGTAAGCAGGGAACCTTTTGATAGTAGACTGATTTGTCCTACTTATGAGGGACCTTGAATCAGAATAACCAGTCTATAGGTTCTGGTATCATAATCAATGTTGGCGTGGAAAAGGAAGCAGGAAGATCTGTCACATGATCTGCAGAATAGAAGGAAAGAAAATGTTCACTAGAAAAATAATAATAATCTGAGACTTTGTATTGAGAAATTACACTAAATAAGGAATTCATTATTAAACATTCTTTTATTCAACCTCTTAAGGACCTTGTCTTAGGAGGTTGTATGACTACCCAGTCTGGAGTTGTAATATCTCTTGATGTAAATTCATAGATGCTCTTCAAAACAAGTAGCATAAACAGGCCTTATTCATTTAACCATTAGGATTTTTCAGAATTGCTTCTGGTCAAAGACTAGCAAACTGAGGCAAGTTGGAGGAATATTGTGGGGAAATAGAGCTGGGAGAGCCCATAGATAAATAATTGAAAGGAGACTTAAAGACACTGTAGTGGGGTTGGTATGAAAAGGACAGTGTATGAACAGGAAGTTAATAGACAAGTCCTCTGCAAAGTTTTATATTTCTCCGAATGCTGGCCCCCAATCAAAGGGCCTAAGGAGACTTTGTTAATTCAAACTGTAGATGCTCTAGCTTGAGATGCTTTGAATTTATTTATTCAGCTCTGGGCATTTGCTCCTATATATATTATTTTAGGATTATGATGCCAGATGTTTCTTGTGCGGGATGCTGGCTATGGAATTCTTCACATATTTACCTTTTGATTCCTATCTGGGAGGCTTTGACTGAATGCCACATGACTAGAATTAAAACAAATACATAATACATCTCTCAAGTTAAAATTCATTCACTTTTCCTACATAGATGTATTTATTAAACTCAATATCATAGATATTAGGCAGTTTCCTGAATTTTTGTTGATTTTATCTTGTCTGCAATTGAACTCTGTGAAATAAAATAAAAAAATATATAATTACAGTCCTTTTGGTAGGCTGTTGACTATTTTGAGTTACAAAGCACTCTGTGCTGGCAGCACAAGCGCAGCAGCAGCAGTGGTCTAATTTCCTCTAATCCACTAGGTGCCTGCTTAATTACAACCTTCCATTTACTAGCTCCCTGGCTGTATTCCATTTTTGCTTGTATATTTTTTCATTCATTTTATTGTCCATTTCTATTTCACTGAGCAACATATAATACAGACTGTGCCGGTTTTTCTCCCTGGCTTGCACACACTTTCAGCTAAGCCATTTAATATTTTGTCATAGAAATGATTAGAATTTTTTTAATCAGAGAAGAAAGACACTTATCAATAAAGTTTAGATTTTAAAAGGGCTTTGGAAATGTTTTTTAGGTGTCAGAATGTTATGAGAAGTAGCAGAATAGTGTAAGAATCATTTCAACTGTCAAATTGATGAGTGAGGTGGCAGATACAGGAAAGAAAATGAAGAGATTTTGGAGGAAGTTTTGCCTGCATACAATGTATTCACTATTTTTAATGAAAAGAAAAAACTCTTAGAACTAGTTTTCAAAACATTTTTTGTATATTTATAGATAATAAAATGGACGACACCATGAAATATTGAATGAAATCAATAAATAAAAAATGAAAACTTTATTCATTTTATTAGACAATTTTGCTATA
>JAJEJO010000420.1:583627-636610 GCA_020662805.1 Glaucomys volans
ATGACAGGCATGAAGACAGGCACACACAGATTTAACAATAATATACAGCAAAGTATACATAATGAAGTTTGACCAAATATGGAATGAACTTAACCTTTAAAAGTTATCAGTTATTATAAGAGGATTATTCAATAAGGTTACAAAGAAGTTGAAGTCTAGAACTTTATAATACTGATGTTGTATTTTTCATGTTAAAAAAAGCTCCAAATACAAATGCTGGTTTTATTTATAGAATGGAGGAAAATGTCTCAGAGTCAGGGGAGGGATGAAAAGGCCAGGGGAGCAAAGGATTGCTTTAAAGCAATGAAAATGTTGCATATCTATATTATGTCTATGTACATTTGCCAAAACTCAGAACTATACAATGAAAATGGTTACTTTTTACTATTTGTAATATGGTTGATTAAAAAAAGTTCTTGAGTATGTAAAATAAATAAATAAACATAAAGGTGATAGTTAATATCATACCTTTTTTTTTTTATGGACGGCGGCTACCCATCAGCCTGCCATGCCACAACCGAGCCAACTGGCCCGGGACAGCGGCTACGCCTTAGCCACCCACGCCACGACTGAGCAGACCTAGCCCCTGACAGCAGCTATGCATCAGCCACCCATGCAGCCCAGAACAGACTAACAAAGCAAATACAGACAGACAGACATTGGCTGACCAGATTAGGCTCCATTTGGTCTACCAGACTGGGCCCATGAGGGGCCCACCAGATGACCCCACGGGGGGGGGGCACCAGATTGAACCCACGAGGGGGTTCACCAGACTAGGCCTCACGAGGAGGTCTACCAGGAGCCAGGAGCGATGTCTCGCCCTGACCTGGGACTGGTGTAAGCGGCTGCGTCCAGCCTGACCAGGTCCCCCAGATACAGAAAGTCGACTCACCAATACAGGATACCAGGTGGTTTCATCCAGAAGGGCGTCCTGAAGATGGGCTGGGGTCCCCCCAAGAGTGAGGCTGAGGCATGTCTCTTAGGAGCTCCCCTCTACTCAGGGTGGGGGCTCCCAGGCAACCATCACAGGAGACCAATTTAGGCGTGAGGGCTTGGAGAAATCAGATCTCGGAGGGGCCTCCAAATGTTGTACCCAAAGAAAATAAAATCATCCAAGCCAATCACATAAAGCCAAAAGAAACCTTTATTTTAGCTGGCCAGCAACAATTGCCCTTACTCCTAAAAGCAGGGTGCTGGGAAATTGTCAATATTATACCTTTTGATAAGCTTAAGACAGAAAAATGTTCTATAACATGACTGGGAAGCCTGACCTGGAAATAATTTTTCAACTTGCAATTTGTTGACTAGAAAATAAATGACTATCTTTCTTATTTTATTTTATTACCTTTTTCTAGCTATTAACTACTGCAGAAGCCATGCATAGAAAAAATAGAAGGCAGAATGAACTAGGAATCTTAAGTCCTTTGGTTGCTCTTGGAGAAGGAATAGAAATTAGGGTCACTCAGTAATATTCTTTGCAATTCTGTACAAACATATTTTATAGAACACCCAAATTCTGTTTTTCACATGTAGATGCTCCTCAACTTTCAAAGGTTATGTCTTGAAAAATCCATCAAAAAGAGAAAATACTATAATTTGACATGCATTTAATATACTTCACCTCCAAACATCACAGCTTGGTGGTGAAGTACACTTTATCCCTTGTGGTTGCATGATTGGGAGCAGTGGCTGCCTAGCACTGTGAGAGAAAGATACCACACAGCTCAGGAAAAAGTCAAAGTTCAAGACTTCAAGTGTGGTTTTTACTTCAAGGGTATCACTTTGTACCACTGTAAAGTTAAATCATTATAAGTTGGGAATCACCTGTATAGGTTTTTGTTCCTAATTTTCTTGTTTTTCCTCACTTTTATTCAACTGCAACGGTCCTGTCTTCATTTGCTCAAAATAGCTCAATGTTTGATTTGCTTTGAGAGTCCTTGTCAGAAAGCCCTGTCTTGACTTCAAATTATATAATTCTTTAAGCTTCCCCTCTAGAATACAAGCTCAGTGTTATAACCACAGTGCTCAGCAATAAATTCATCATGTAATAGGCTGTAAAAAAATAACTTAATAATAAATGAATTATTCTGTTCTATGGCTTTTCAGAACTTCCTTTGACAGAGTAACCCAGAGCAGACAGCTTAGGTTTTGTTTTGATTTGTTTACCACTATCTTATACAAAAAAGTTTGTAATATGTTCTTACTTGATTCATAGCCTCCAATATATTAAATTAGAATGCCAATTCCATTTGCATCAGGGAGGCAAGAATAGGTTCCAATGATCACTTTTCATACCTAGTAGCTGTCAAATGAATCTTGAATGCTCCTGTCTATGTTTGGGGGAATTTTCTTCTTTCTAAGTTTTGTCTCCTGAGAAAGATGACAGGAATTTACTTTCCTAGCTTTTTTTTTTTTTTTTCTTTTTCAACTTAGGCCATGAATATGTAAGCTAGGCTCTGCCACACAGAAGTGCTAGTTTGAGAGTATGTTTTCAAAGAGACACCATCAAGTACTAGTTATAACTTGATGTGCCAAGCTATACTTTTGGATGTGTCAGTAACTGGGCCATCACATGAGTTTATGCATCCTTTACTTCATACCTACAATTTCAGATAGAGTACTCAATGACTAACAGAGGAGGAACAAAGACAAGAGGCTTGGTTTTGTTTCATAGACCATTTTGTATGGTATACCTACACATGAACCTATACAATGTTGCAGTGGTACTCAGGAAAGTTCCTAAAAGATTGTGGGAAAGAATAATTATCCTAATGGGAAGCGTGTTGAGCAATGCTTCCTATTATCCATTTGTCTTGGAAGGTAAAAAGACCTGAGATAATGTTTTACATTCATTCATGGATGTTAATTACTAGTTTTAATGGATTGTCATGAATTTATTTGGAGAAAAAGAACGGAGCATTTCAGACAAGGCACTTTGGGGAAGAGATATTTAGTAGATGATAAAACCCAACTACAGTGTGAGATTTTTTCCCATGTGAATTGTCAACAAAATTCTCTCACTGTAAATGAGATTAATAGTCAGATAGTATAATCCAGCTAATAAATGGCAGTAGCATTCCAATACCAAATGGGTTCATTCAGATCATAACTGGATTAGCATTTCCTTTAGCATGACCTGACCAATTACTAGACTATATTAGATATAGTCTAGTGGTAGTGGTAGAAGCCTTAGAAGGCAAAACTCTCAACCACTGACATTGGAACCATGCCTGGGCAGTTAGTGTCAGATGGGGCCTGTGGTAGTGGGTTTGAGTTAGTCAAGAAGCCATTGATAGTTGATGTGGTGGTAGGATCATTACACTTAACCTATTCTTCCATAAATGGCACAGTGGAATAAATTACTATTTTAGAATAAATTACTGGAATAAATTACTATTTTAGATTTGGGCATTAGGATTTAGTTTCTGTCTTTTCTTGGAACAATATCTGTAGACTTATTGAATGTCTCGTCTACTATTATGGTACTGATTTTATAGGGAAAGAAGCCAGGCTTAGACACACATTCACTGGATTTAGAGGTTTACCTATGTACTCTGTCACCCCAAAACCTCTGGTCTTGATAAATGTGAGATTGTTGAAAATGTATTATGATCAATCTTTCAGATAGTAGCATATTTTTCTTCCAAACAAGAAAGAACTAAGAGATTAAAAGTCAGAATATCACATCCCACTTTTGCATCTAATGATCCAATAACAAAATCTATCATTTAAGGTCTATGACTTGTGACTTTGTTGCTTTGGAAGTCTTAATATCTGAGTGAAGGATGCTTTCAACATGACACTCAACCATGGTCTCATAGAGCTGGGAGCTGAGACTGCTACATGAGCATTTAAATTTTATTGCACCACTAGATATTTAGAGCAAAAATGGGAGTTACAGTGTTACTAGGGTGATTGACACTGAGTTTCAAGATAATAAGGGTCTATACAATGGTATAGGAATAAATCATTGAAATACAGGAGATAATTTGTGCTTTGTGTGTGTGTGTGTGTGTTATCAGAGTTAGTGGTAAAGTGAATGAAAGACAATTCTATGTGGGTAAACACAAGAAAGACCAAAAAGGTTTCTGCATCTATGGAACAAAGTCTGGACTGGGAATGGTGGTGCATGCTTATCATCGCAGCTACTCAGGAGGTTGAGGTAGGAGGATTGCAAACTTGAGGCCAGTCTAAGCAACTCAGGAAGACCATATCTCAAAAAAAAAAAAAAAAAAGTGTGGGAATATAACTCAGTGGCAGGGTGCTTGCCTAAGCATTTGTGAGGCTCTGGTTTGATTCCCAGTATCACAAAATAAAAACAAAAACAAAAATCCTTTTTGGTTTACCATGGCAGGAAAGAACAACTGAGAAAGTTGTTGAAGGAACACTGGAATACGTAGTAGAGAAAGTATTTCATAATGTGAAATACTGAGTAGTTTTAGAAATGACGAATATGTTATTTACTCATGTTATTTACACATTCCCTACAATGTCTTATACATATTCACACATTTTAAATTATTTTTCTCTCTCCCTTTCCCTATTAATTTATATGTCTATATTCTTATTTCACTATTTAGTCCATAGGCTAAAGAGTATAAAGTTGACAATATAGTGTACTTAGAAGGGTCATGATTATCACCTTGACATCTTAGATTTAGAACAGGATGCAGAAACCTATGGGGCTTCACATTTGACACTTTTTTTTTAGAAGTAGGCATTTGTATAAAGAACAGTTACATTGTTTTAGGTTGGGACATTTTCCTGTTTTTTGAAGTTTAAATATTGGAGGAAAATACCTGGTGATGTTAAGAGGTCAGCAAATAGATAGTAGCGGATATTTGTTATCTGTTGTGGCCATCACCATGTTTTAAACTCTAATACACTATTTGCGAATTTTCAATATTATGAATCCCATGTCTCTAAGACAGAAGTTTTTCATTTCTGTTTCTCCTACAACTGTTCTCTTGTATAATTATAATATAAATGTATAATCTAAGCTGTACTTAGCAAGCACATTGCTCAAGAACTCTGGAAGGGAGTGACATGCAGAGGGGACATTCATAGGATCCTTCTGTCCATTGTGGCAGAGTTTGGTAGAGATGTTTCAGCTCTATGGAGCATAAGTAGCATAAGCCTTAGTGGCTGTGTTCAGAATCAGCCTCTAGTCTCAGCCTGGGAATGGTCCCTTGCTCTATATTTGAACCAAGTCTGTCTGCTCACTGCTCAAAAGCCTGTCCTCAGGAGATGTCAGTTGGTTGTAAGGAAATCAGGTTATTCAATTGCAGACACCCTGAGAAGATGGAAGGAAGCTATAAACTCAGGTATGGGAAAGGGTTTTTATGGGGAGGGAAAGGAAGTGTAGGGTGCAATGGACAGGAAGACCAGGTGCTCACATGGTCTGCATCATCCGGGGCCTGTCTTCCCTTCCCTTCCCTTCCCTTCCCTTCCCTTCCCTTCCCTTCCCTTCCCTTCCCTTCCCTTCCCTTCCCTTCCCTTCCCTCTCCTCCCCTCCCCTCCCCTCCCCTCCCCTCTCCTCTTCTTTTCTTTTCTTTTTTTTTCTTTTCTTGTTTTCTTTTCTTTAGTTTGCTTTTCTTTTTCTTGTCCTTCCTTTTCTAGCCAGAACATCTAAGTTGACTAGATCTCATGGGCCTAGTTTCTATAATTCTTTAGACAAACACGTTACTTTGCTGCAAGTTAAACACCACAGCAATTTACATACTTTGTGTTAGTTCACACATAGGACTAAGGAATCAGGAGGAATGTTGTACATCTATTATAATCTGAAGGTCACCAGATGTTCTGGGATCTGTAAAGAACCTAAACAAAGATTATTTAGCAGTTACCATCTTAGTCTAAATGAAGCTTTCCTTAGGAATTAGAATAACATGCAAAGGGAGGTGTAGGGAGCAGCAACTGAATTATGGGTCTTGTCTTGAACTCTCCTGTGATGGAGAGTTCTCCCCTAGAGAACTGTTGGTGAGGAGGTGCCAATGGAAGATTGCCCAGTTGCTATGGTAATGACCTGTTCAAAGGGAAATTCTGTGTCAGCCTCAGATTTTATCAGTTCTTGACCTCAGGTTCAAATGCCAGCTGCTGGGGATAGAGAGTTATGGGTGTAAGCTGATAATTATAATCGGGCTGCATAGAGGTTTATCCTTCACTCTGAGTGCTCTGAAGAAACTTTCTCACAATAAATCCTTTTGATGTTTAAACCTATATAATAATTGTGTCAAGCTTGCTCATGGTCAGTCTTCCTTGATCAGAGCTGGCTGAACCACAGAGTACCAGCTTTTTCTCTACTTGTGTGTCTGTTTGTCTTTTCTCCATCCCCTCATTGACCCCTCCAGTTAGCCCTGAATAAACTGTCATGCAGGCCACAACAGGGAGTGGGAGTGGAAATAACTCTTGGAAGGCTGACTCTCAAAGGAGTGGCCACTGTTACAAACATGATACCAGAGAAAAAGGGAGTCACCTAATCATTAATAATTCTGTTTAATCATTAATAAGTTCCTTTTCTATCTAACCTATTGGAGTGGGTTCCATTGTTCGTTTGCCATCCTGTCTGAAACATACTTATGTATGGTGCGTATGCATCCATATTTAATACATGCATAAAATGAATCTTTCTTTATATGTATTTAATTATGATGTACTTTCTAAACCTACATGAATTCAAAGGCCAAATAGTCTGGAAGAACACCTTGTGTACAAATACACATACATGCATGCATAAGTGGGGTTATATGTGTATTAGGCAATTAGGGTATATGTATGTGTGTGATATGAAATTAAATCGGTCCAAATATTTCTTTATTTTTTAGAACTAGCATGTAAGTTTTCATGCTGTTTCATTTTTACAGTTATTTTATGGAAGATTTTCCAAGAGTCTTTATTTTAAGAAAAAATTTCTTATGAATTTTCAGCATAGAACTCTCCCTTTTGAAATAATGTTATACTATTTTCCTCTTTATAAAAACATTTCCTACTCATAATTCCAATAATAAGAAAAAAATTCACTGTTTTACTAAATAATATCAAGGAGTGTATGAACATGTATGACTTTAAAAATAGTATTTCTTATTTAAAATAATGTTTAATAGTTTGAAACTACTATAGTTTTTGCTCAGTAACTCGCAAAATTCTAGTATACAATATTTTTGTATTTCAATCCTATGTATATACTTTATGAAAGCAAATTTATATTTTAAAAAGTTCTATAAATATTTCCTATGAGTTGTTCTTATTGCCAATTAAGGCCAAGTTATTCAGCAACTGATTCAAAAGTTAAGTGGAAGCACTTAAAACAGTTTTTAACTACTTAAGTACTTTATATGAAAGATGATCTATCTTTTCATGTGGTCAGATTACTCAAATTAACAAACTTACCATTTTTCAGCAAGGTGCTTTTCTCTGAATAATCAAAGTCTCATTCAGGATAGTATTTTACTTTAGCTTTATTTGGTTCTCACACCTGAGTTAGGAATCTGAGAGACATAAAGTTTGTGCAGGTAGATAAGTTTAAGTTACTATTGTTCTTTTGCCATTTAGGGGGAAACCCATTCACATTTAAAGGAATAGAAAAATAAAGATTTCTAAAATGTATACCTTTCAGGTCTCAGGTCGTTCAAAAATTTCTTCTGGACTTTCTGCCCTGATTTCCTTTGGTTTCTAGTGTTTCCTTTCACTTAAGCATTTGAAGAGCGAGTACTTAAAACAGACTAAAGGAAGCATGCTTTGTGTAGTGTATATCCAAGAGCTCAGTTCCTGTGTCTTCAGTGAACACAGAACCAAACAATTGAGACTTCAAGAGACTGGGTAGTTGTAAGGAGTCTGGAAATAAAGCATTATTCTCACTAGAGTTTACGTGCACTTATGTCATCCTCAGAAATTACAGAAAAAATAAAGTAGTTCTCACCGCTGCTCACTGGTTGCTCAGAAGGCCAAGTACTAAGTCTCCTGGTGCTTTCTTCTTTTGGATTCTAATTGATGGGGCTGGTACACAAAATAAAGCCATTTGGGCACAAATGACACATGTTGGCATTTAAACAAGAATGGTAATTTAAATTTTATCTTCATTCCAAATTAAGAAGGAAAAAAATAGAAAAAAAAACTGTAGTTAAAAAAAAAAAAAAAAAAAAAACCTCTTTAAACAAACTGGTTACAGAAATAAAAGAAAAATAATTAAAACAAAAGTTGTCCTGTTAAAGTGGTTAGTTAAAAAGCTTTGGCTCACTGTCCAATCTGAAATTTCCCTCGACTACCCTAGTTATGATAGAGGCTGGATTTTATAGTGGCAATTTATGTGCCTGGTCTACAGTTTTCAGCCCAGTTCTGTTGTTTAGGACTAGGAATGGACACAATTTAATTTTGTTTATTATAGAAATCAAGTGCTTTTGGAAAGAGATTGTGAGCAGCTGTTTAATATTGTCTTTCTGTTAATATAGAGGTTTATTTCTCAGGCCCTCTGAGGAAAAAGCAGTTCATGAGATTTCTAGAGGGTCTTTTCTACAAAACTACAGATCTGCTGCCAGATTTAGCAGCGAAAAAAGATTTGCTGTTAATTGGTAGGGTTGGCTGTCTCTGGCAGGTGTCAGTTTAAGACCTGTACTCCAGTTGAATTTTTAGGGATTCTAAAAAACAACAACTCCAAAACATCAGTAGTCAAAACAGAAAGAGAAAGCATCATTTTTGTTACATAATTTCCCAGGTATTTTTTAATCTTGTGGAGCTGGATTCAATATGAAGGAAGTTTTTGAAATGAGGATGAACAAGTTTCTTTTCCTTTTTTTTTTTTTTTTTTTTTTCAAATGACTTTGTTTAATAGTTAAAGAAATTAGATTTTTTTTTTTTTGAGAACAAACTGGTTAAAATAATAAGCACATTGCAAGGTGAGATGATGGTTCGATTAACTGCATTTACAATGGTAAGTAACCAAAATTCACAGTCCCTTGAAGTAGGCTCCTGAATATACCATTCAGTATATAAAGGAAGGTCTTCCTTTGGTGGAAAAGCAAAATGGCATTTAGTTATTTCATGTTTGGTGTTACATGAGTAAGAATGCACCTCAGGGACCAGACATTCTGTGCTTTCCTTAGGGCCAGTTCTGACTGTATAGCCACTGACTCCAATCTTAGAGTCCCTTCGTTAATGCTAAAAGAGTGACAGTAATGCTATCAAAGGACCACAATAACCAGATCATTTTCTTATTCTTAAATGGAACTCATGATAATAAACTGTATAGAACTCATCTTACAGATGAAATAACATTGAGGGAACTATTAAATAGAGTGGAATTTGTGCTGCAATTAAAATTTGGGCAAAATAGCTATTTAAAATATGCCTTAAAGCACATACACCAGTGGATTTCTAAAAGCATTTGGGGGTTCTGCAGATAGCTTGTGCTTTGTGCAATATCATTATATGGTTATTCAACCATTTTGTTGTTGTTGTTGTTGGTGGTGGTGGTGGTAGTGGTGTTGTAGTCATGATTATGGGGGAAAATAATTTGGAATTCTTTATTCATTGATTTATCCTTCTGTTAAAAAAAAGCACTAATTTAAAAATTTACTGCAGAATATCCACATTTTTAACTGAGTTATATAAAATGATGGAGAAGCAAAATATTTCAGAAAAGGATCATATTTGCCATTAATCTGCCTATGAAACTGGAGTTGGAATCTAGATTATATTTCTTACTTTTGGTAGCACTTGGTGAGTTTGTATTCAGAAGTGACCTTTTAGTTTCCATCTAAAATAAGTTATTCTGAAAGTAGATAGTAGTCAAAATGTACAGGATGGCACAATGGAAATTCAGTGTGCCAAGAAAACTGTTTGAAATAAAAGATAATGTTTGGATATGTGCTTATATTCTTGCATAGAAAAGAAAATCTTTAATTTGAAATTTTAGTGTCTGAGAATTTTTTTTTTTTTTTCGGTACTAGGTATTGAACCCAGGGACACTCCCTCCATCACTGAGCCAAATCTCCAGCCCTATTTTGTATTTTATTTAGAGACAGGGTCTCACTGAGTTGCTTAGGGCCTCGCTAAATTGCTGAGTCTGGCTTTGAACTCGCGATCCTTCTGCTTCAATCTCCCAAATTGCTGGGATTACAGGCGTGTGCCACTGCACCTGGCTGTCTGAGTGAGACATTTTTTATATCAAGTAAATATGCAGACTCAAGATGGCAGAAGCAAGGATGTTGAGCAAAAGGGAGAGGAAACTTGGGGACTATGGTGGCTGTGGTGCTGCCATCTCCACCCTGGATGTTAGAGAGAATTACAGTTCTTTTGTTTAAATCTGGCAAGTTTATTTGTTTTGCTAAGTAAAGTTGAGTTTAATGCTAACCAATAAATTATCCAAGCCAAGAAGTGGACAAATAAATGAATTTCTCTCTCTTTCTCTTTTTTGTGACACTTAAATAAATCAGACATATGCATATAACAGAGTATACTTTGAATGAAAGGAAATAAAGTTTGACTTCAAGTTCAGATTCTTTATTTACATTTGTTTTCTCTAATGCATTGGTATTTTAATAGCATTTATCATGTATGTGTATGATTCTCCAGTCCTTGTTTTATCAAAGACTAAACTGATGCTGAATGAAATAATATGGGAAAATAAAACCTGACATAGAGTGACAGTCCAAAAATGGTATTTGCTTCATTTTATTTCCTCTGGGGAATGAGGTAATGGTGCAGTTCACATAGGGGTTGGGAGTACTTTCAGAGTTTGAAGATTGTGTTGTATATGTTTTAAAATGATTATGCTTTTGGAAAGGAAAGAAATTAAATTTATATCCTACAGCTACAAGTATGTGGTCCTCACTTGAATGGAGATAAAAATCAAATTAGTTGATGTCTTTTTAAATGTAGCGCAATTTGTGTCCTCAGGAATTTTACCATCTTTGACCAAGAAGATCTTTATCAGATTTCAGGAAGACTAGTATTATATATATATGCTGTCCAATATTTCCATGTGGAATGACAATTCTTGTTTTTACTATATATGAAGAAATTGGTGACTTTATTTGCTTGGCTGCATTAATCTACTTTCATAATTTAGTTTAGGAGAAAACCATCATCTGAACCATTTACTTTTTTACCCCCTTGAACTGGCATGTGGGCATGCATTTTAAAACAGATTGAACTTTATACATGCATACGATCCAAACTTAGTCCTGTCTTATATTTTCTAAAAATGTAATTTTCATATATTACTTTTACATATGTCTCTGACCCTATGTTATGGCTATAATAAGACGTAAAATGCAAGGATATAGCCCCAGTGATCCTGTTTTAATAAAATTTTCAGTCTAATTATATGTGCTTTAAAGTTTCAAATAACATTTGGGTCAAAAGCCAAATTTTTTGGATGCTTAGTTGAACTGAACTTCTGAACTTCCAAGTTTGCTTTTCAGTGGCTGAAAGTCTATTCTAAAGAAAGTGATTCCCTTGGCCTGGTCAAGAATTATTTAAAATTTTTATTTTACAGGTCTAACCTGCTACATCTGACCTGTATGTCCTTTCCCTAACAACTCCCTGTGAAATTTCTTATTAATCTCATTTTACAGGAAATGAAAAGTCTTAGAGGTTTAAGGACTAGATGAGCATTTGAGTTAGTTCTTGAACTAAAGGCTTTTGATTTTGAGTTCATTATTTATTACATGTCATAACTACCTCTAACCTCATGATTAGCCTTTCTCAAGAGTCAGGAAAATGCAATAATATGGAAACAGATTTTAATCTGTGTGGTATCAATGACAAGTTCAAGGAGAGATGGGGCCTGAAATGAAAAGTTGTACCCCATTTGTGTACACATTTGTGTACACATGATGCAAACTGGAATTAGGTATATAAAACGAGAGAGATGAGCATGATGGAATAGGCCTGTATCCCACTACAAGGAAAGTTCAGGCAGGAAGATGGCAAGTTTGAGGCCCGCTCACAAGACCCTGTCTCAAAATAAATAAAAACTGGGGATGTAACTTGGTGGTAGAGTACTTGCTTAGCACAAAAAGGCCTTGCATTCAATCCTCAGTAAGTCTCGGGATCTGGGGGGAGTGGATCTACAGAGAGGAAGTATCTACTGAGGCAGGGTGTGGCCCCAGTTTCTGTTTCCAGCCTGTAGCCCATCTGAACCATACGGTTCTACCCTCCAAGTTTTTTTTTTTTTTTTTTTTTTTAATAAAAAGAATAAAAATGTGTAAACTGTAAAGAAGAAAAACAGCATAAAAGCTCTAAGAGACAGATTAAAAAGTCATTTTAAATTTTGCTCTAATTCTTTTTTTAAAAAAATTTTTACAGACTTCATTTTGATTCATTGTACACAAATGGGGTACAACTTTTCATTTCTATGGTTGTGCATTATGTAGATTCATACCATTCATGTAATCATACATGTACATAGGGTAATGATATCTGTCCCATTCCACCATTTTTCATACTCCCTCCCCCTCCCCCTCTCATTTCTCTCTTTGTAATGTAGAGTTCCTCCATTCTTCTCTCATCCCTCACCCCATCAACCTGACTATATATCATGGTCCACTTATCAGGGAATTAAATCTTAAAAATGGAAAAATAGTTTATTTTGCTTCATTATCTCTGCTCAAGAAATTTTAAAATTTTAAATAATTTTAAATATTTAAAAAATTTTAAGTATTAAAACATTTAAATGGTTTAAGCTGAATCTGGAAAATAACCATTATGTATGGTTCCAGATCCAGATAGTACATTGTTATTAATTACTATTTATTGTTATTTGAAAAAATATCTGGATGCATCCTGAATATTAAGCTCACACATCTACTTCCTCTTCTCTGAGAATTCTCCTGAAATTACAGAAGAATTTTAACCAGAACAACAAAGAAGCAACATCGTCAACAGAAATCAAGAAGCAAAGTCTCCAGAACAACAAAAAGTTAAAGGGATTCCTAGAGAATGGAAATCAAAGTAAGACTAAAGGAGAAAGAAAACTGTGACCCTGGGCACTCCACATAAGAAAGCATACATCTTCTCTAGAAATTCAAGGTCAGTGCGGAGAAGAAATGAGAGCGGGATGGGGAATAATCAGTACAGTGATTCATAGATCAATTCTCTTGGAACTGCACTTTCTTTTGTAAATAAATAGGCTGACAGCAACTTTTACCTGTAGGCTCAAGTCAGTGTAGTACTCTAAAAAGAGTTTGCTGTTGGCCTCAGTGGGGAGGGCTTGGTTTCTGAAAAAGAAACACAATGGAATTTGAGATAAGCAGATTTGCATAATGGTTGTAGGGGAAAAAAACCTTCCCCTCCCCACATCTGAATCTGTCTATGTCTATATACTTGCCTTAATTTGTTATCAGCTATTTAGTGTATGGAGGGTTTGGCAGCCTGCTACTTCTTTATCTATAAATCCTATTCACAAAACTGTTCCTAGGCCCTGTCCAATAATCTGAAATCACCATTCAGATGTGGTCTGTTAGGAGGAAAAATCTATGTCTATATTCTAATTATGTCTTTATTCACACCTGCATCTACATCCTTATCAGATGAAACTATGAAGCCAACTTAATACTAATTAACCTAATCCTTCAAATTAGGAATTTACTCCATGTGTACTAAACAAGGGAGCATCATGGAGCATAATAATAAAATCAACTATTTTTGTCTTCTTCCTCTCTCTTTTATCCCACTGCTCAGGTGAAATTGACTCTTTAATGGAAAATAGGCAAAACTCCTAACATTCCTATTTACTCTGTGTTAACAGAATGTTTGAGTCATTGTAAACAGCAAAACATACCTTAATTGATGACATTAAAGCCTCTGTTCATTCTATTAATGGATATTTTGGTATTCATTCAAAGTGAGACTTTTCTTAGCCTCCCTGGCGTCCATGGGTATGCTGCTTTCTCTTAGGAAAGGGGTGTGTAAATTGGATTCTTTTATCTTTCTCACCTCTTTCCCTACTGACATACTTCTCTTTCTGACCTTCAAAGGTTGGGGAGAATAAAAAATAATGGAAAAATGTTATTTATTTCATAAGGTTTTTGTGAGATTTGAATTAATATACTATATTGTATGGAATTTATTATACAAATGATTGTAAATCACTGATATGCACCAAGAAGGAGAAAAATGTTGCCAATGATACTATGATACTATGACATCCTACTTTTTACATTTACCTCTTCTCATGATTTCTAAATTATTTAAATAACTGGTTTTAATTAATTTATATATACAAACACACCTATTTCAGGACTCTTCTACATAAACATAAAAATGGATGCTGTAGGCAAAAGAAATGCATTAACGTAGTCCTAAAACTTCTTCACACTCACTCTAATCCACCACATCCCTGTTGGACATCAGTGTCATTGAAGTCCGTATTTTTCCATGGAAGTGTCTGTTCCATGTCAAGAAGAACATTCATGATATGACATTTCTTTTTCTTTCGTGTGGTGCCGGGGATTGAACCCAGAATGCGAGGCAAGCACTCTACTAACTAAGCTATACCCCAGCCCACATTTCTTTTGAAGGAATGTTTCATTCTTGGATTTTCTTCCAAGTAGTTGACACTCTGGAAATTTCAATGTAGGTATTTCTTGATCTTTTCAGAAGGTAAACAGTCATCAGGACTCATATTCCTTCCTCAAAAGACCTTTAAATGGTTTATTGTTGAACCATTTAGAGGGGTGGTTGTGTAGTCATGCCATAAGAACATCCAATTAAAGGAATTCACAGAACAACTGTGCCATAAATGGCCAATGGTGAATTATAAAACTCCATTGATTGCAAGATGCTGAGGAATTATAATGTGGACACATTGATAACAATGAACTACATTACAGGCACGTGTGTATGAATGTGGGGATGTGAACAGGGTCTGGCAAATATTAACCTTCTTATATTCATCTTATAAATAATAATAATAAATAATATAAATAATAGTAACTACATAAGTTATAAATATATATAAATATATATAAATATATTCATACATAAATAATAGTACTACATAAATAATATAAATAATAGTAACTACATAAATAATAATAATAAATAATATAAATAATAGTAACTACATAAGACTTTTATGTAGTTACTATTATTTTGACTTTAGTAATATACTAGAAAGATGGTTTTGTGTTCTCTGTAACTGAAATGTTTTCTAACATGGGAAATTTTTGAAAGTATTTAAAATATTACTTTTCTGTGAAATTTTGACTGTATACCAATGATATTGTTGGTTTTTGTAGTTGTTTTAGTTGCCAACTATCTATGCTTTTCTTTGTTCTTTATTCCTTTTTTGATACTGGGGATTAGATGCAAGGAGCATCTTACCACTAAACTGCCTCCCCAGCCCTTTTTATTTTAAATTTTGAGACAAGGTCTCCCTAAATTCCCGAGGCTGGCTTCAAACTTGCAATCTTTCTGCCACAGCCTTCCTGGTCACTGAGATTACAGGCACCCGGCTCTACCCCTTTCTTCAATCTACTTCGTATTAATTCTTTTTTAGGTTCATTGTACTCTTTTAGTGGTTCTCTTGGGTGGGATTTAAAACATTTCTCTTCTGCGTAGCACTATTTGGTCCCTGAAAAACACTCAGGAATCCTATGTTCAATCTCGTCTATAGGCAGACTGATTCTAAGGCAGTGTCTGAAGTAATCCTCTCTTTTTCCCTTATTCTGAACCAGCTAATCATCTTGATGCTTCTCTCTATATATTTCAGGGAAGGAGCCATACCCAGTCTACCTTTTCCCAAACTCATCTCTCCTCCCTTCAGTTCTAGCCTTAGAAACATCCAATCACAAAGCTTAAAAGGCTCAATTGGGATTAGAGAAATGTAATTTTGATGAAATTTGACAGAAAACCTGCTGACAATGACAGTTTGTGGATGAGAATCCAAGATATATAAGGGAATATAAGCAGACTTTGATGTAGCATTTTAAACTTTTTCTCTACAAGTTGGAAAAATAATGCCTAATGGAAAAACTATCTTAAAAGTAAAATTTTATATATGGACATATTTCTGTGATTCATTTTGTGTTAATATCTTGGTAAGGATATGATTGCTTAGTTTCATTCAGATGTGTTGCAATCTATGCCATGCAAGATGCAGCCTCCCCTGGTTTTTTCTTACCATAATTCTTGTTTCCCCCCATTTTCATGCCTTCACACGTTTTCTTTCTGGACAAGACATGTAGTCTTTATTTCATCTCCCAATAGATGCTCACTCCTTCATCATCAATAAATTACTGCACTGGGATTCAGGTGTAGTGGTGCATGCTGTAATTCCAGCCACCCAGGAGGCTGAGGCAGGAGGACTGAAAGTTTGAGGCCAAGGTCCCAAGCAATTTAGCAAGATTTTATCTTGAAATTAAAAATAAAAAGAGCTGGGAATGTAGCTGGGTGGTAAAGTACCCCTGGGTTCAATCCCCAGTAATCTCCCCCTCAAAAAAGTTATTGCACTACCTGCTCTAGAAATTTCTTCTTTCACCTTGTGTTTCCCTTTGCTTACATTTTTATGGCTTTAATCCAAAAGATACCAATCCCATATAAAAGAATTATAATAATAATTGTACCTGTATGGACTATTAAGTCAGTTAAAGAAGTTTTTGAGTTTCCAGGTAGTTTAGTTATCTAAACAGAAGATGGCCTTAGGAGCCAGAACTGTTATTATTCATTTTTCCAATTTCAATTCCAAACCTAAGCCTTGATGGAAAGTATATTATATATTTATTAAGAATATTTGAGTGGATATAATCTTGTTAAAAATCACTTTATAACTCATAATTTTCCAATATGTGGAAGAGCATACAGAGGTATCTTCATTTTTCATTTGATCAGGCCTGTCTTATAAATTAAGCCTAAATTTATAGAACCCTATGATCTAACAGGAACAAACCCGAAAGCCAATTTTAAATCAGTGTACTCACGGTGAAAGTCCAACTATTCTGCTGATGGTTCTAAGTATCTGCTATGATATGACTTTATATTCCATTATGATTTTTAATCATAATGTGTCTTTTTTCCTAAGTTTTTTTTTTCTAAAACAACTTTTTTAAAAAAATATTTTTTAGCTGTTGATGGCCCTTTATTTATTTATTTTATTTATTTGTATGTGGTCCTGAGAATTGAACCCAGTGCCTCACACATACTAGGCAAGCACTGTACCTTGAGCCACAACCACAGTCCCCTGAAACAACTTTTAACATCAGACCTGTAAGACAAAGTCCTATTAGGTCCATTTACATTAATAATAATGCAAATAGAATGCAGAATAGATCCTACATATTTAAATAAGTCTCTTTAAAGTGTCATATCTGCTTAGCTATCCCAGGGGGCGTGGTACCCCTTTTGAAGGGGGTGTTGCTAAAGGTGGAACTAAAGACCTTCCTCATGCTAGTCCAGTGTTGTACCACTAATTTTCCAGCAGGCCTAAGTTCTTATTTTTATTTATTTATTTATTTATTTATTTATTTATTTATTTATTCATTCAGTTTTTGAGAGTCATATTTCTTAAGGAATTATTTGAATAAATATATTTTGAGAGTTTGGAGATCTTTCAGAATTGTTTAAGCTGCAAAAATCTCAACTGGACAATTTTCATCTTTATACTAAGTTGAAAATTTAGTAAAAAACAAAACAAGAAAGTAGATAACTGTTAGATTAAGAACATACCTGTACAAAAATAAGTTTTGTATTATTGATCTGGTTTCAGCCCCCTTGAAGTTTTTTCTATTCTTTCCGAAATGTTCTTCCCTTACCTCTTCAACTGAATAAATACTATGTGCGATTTGAATCCTTGTTGTTTCTTCTGCCGAGAAGCCCTTCTCACCTGCAGATGACAGTGCTTCCCATTATGTAATTCTATTTTTTGCTCCCCCTCTATTTTTTCTTTTTAACTTTTCTTTATAGTTTATATCAAAATTGGCATGTTTTCTTGCACTCATTGATCAGAACAATTATTTGGTATTTCTCCAGGAATGTCCCGAGCCTATTTTCATTTAAAAGCATATCTTATTAACTTTTCATTTTCACTTTAAGAAGACACGTAGAAATTTTTTTGACACATTAGCATGTCTTGAACAAATGAGCAATGAAATGCAGTGTGTTACATGAAAGTGTTCACGAGCATGTCTAATGACTTAGGACCTTTCCACATTAAAAAACATCCTGACCCTGACAGGTCATTCCCCAAATGTCACAACCTTTTCCAAGAGGACTGGTAGTTTCTTGTGACTGCTCCTTCCTGTGGTCTTTTTTTTTTTTTTTTTCTGTTTATAATTTAAAAATTTTATTTTAACAGGTATGAATGATTAATCAAAGGTAGGTAATTCTTACACGTGGGAATGTTGTAAATACTTTATAACTTTGGAAAACTCTTTCTCTGTCTGTTTTGCAGGTATAAAGAACAAGAATTCTCCTGCACTAAAAACCTGCAGTTTCTGTGAGTCAAGTACGATGCTACATTCAGAACATACCAAATCCCAACCATGCAAACTTCTTCAGTTTGTCTTGAAAATGAAACCTCCCAGCTTCCCGATTTCAGTCATGTAAGTCATGGTCAGTCTAGACAAGGAACAGAGCATCAGATAAAATAGATGAGTCCCTGCTCTCATGGACGTTATGATCTTGCCGAACTTGAACTTAAGGTACTTAGTGGTATCTATTATATGCCTTCCTGTAAGATTTTTTTTCCTAGGTGTTGACCCAAATTTATGTGAGATAAAGGTGTGGAAAGCTTATATAATCCTGTCCTTCGCCCAATAGATAAATAGTAAATAAGTTGGTTTTCAAATTGGGGTCATATCAGGTCACTCTTGGGAGCATGAGTGTTGAGTGAGCTCAGCACCTAGTAGCTACCACTATACCACATTTGGGAGATTTTGCTGCGGCAGCTGAATCAACAGCTGGGATTCTAAAATCCCTAACTTGCACATAGGATTTAGCTTTCTCACCCACAAAATTATGGTCCTATATTTACCATCTGTGTGTCATTTTTTATTTATGAAATTATAAAAAAAATTCATTGGGAAAGTAAAGAAATGTTTTTGAAAATAATTTTAAAGCATGAACTGGTGGTACAGAAATGCAGTTCTTCATAAGACATGATTCATTAGGCAGTACACTAGGTCATGAAAAAGGAATGGATATTAGCTAATAACTTTCGAAAGGGATCATTATTAGTTTAAAAAATATATCAGCTTTTAGAAACACTATGCTCTTTACTAATGATAGAAGAAAGTCTTCTAAATTGCTACAGAGGTCATGCAATTTTTTATTTTCCTTAACAATATCAATTTTCTTATGCAATGTAAAGAAAAAAAATGAAAGTTAACCTTGTGGCATGTTTGAATGTCTTTTATTCTTTGCCTTGTATTCAAAGGGCATTGACTTTTGCTAGAGGGTTTCGATTGAAGGAAAGGCTGCCAAAATGTAGGTCATTTTGTCAGGTATAGGACAGTTTGAGGAACATGGAAACCTGATTCTACTAGGCAAATATACACAGGTGAGATGCAAATCTCCAGCTAACTGTTCCCCTTGGTGTCATTAGCCCTTCTCTCTATAAATAAATGCCTCTCTGAGAAAGTGCCTCTCTGTATTGTGCTGGTACTTCTGAACCATAACAGGCTGGAAAAGAGGAAAGGGTAATCAAAGACAAAGTGTTCTCCAAATGGCCTGTTGCTACAGACTGAGGAATTGTGCTGGTCTGGGTAAAAAACAAACTTGACCTTCATGCGCTTCTGCAGAGTAGTATGCTGGCTTTGTAAACATTCTTCTTGTGGTAAGGAATTATAGAATTACTTTTATGGCTCTGTCATATGGTCCTTAACTTCACTGTTTGTAGTATTTCATATTTGGAAGGGGCCTTGAAATGAAGCTCTTACAGATGAGGAACATTTTCACATTTGCCTTTTTTTTCCTGCAAACACATACTTATTTTTCTTATTGCAAATGACCAAGTTTGAGTTTGAGTAGAGGATTTCTTTTTTCTTTTCTAAATTTGACATCGGCAACGCATCGATTCCAATGTGCTACCTAGGTTGGGGAAGAGAGAAATCATGTAGAATCCTACTCAAAATGGTTAGTTACTTTTTCCTCCAGATTTTGAATATGACTTAACAGTGACTTCTATAAAGGCATATTTTCTTTTAAAATAGCTTTAGGTTATTAACTTGATGTTATCTCAAATTTGATAATAAGAGTTGATTTTGTTTGTTTTTCATAAAAGATTTCCAGTGTCAATAATCCCATAAATGTATGGTCCTAATTTAAAATAATTGTTCTGAAGTAAAAATAAGCAATTCTGTCACCACAGGGCTTTAAAAGGAAGGGCACTCTTCCAAGCCAATTATAAACAAATTGACCCTCTTAAGATTTTCCTCCTTATGTGAAAACCCTCTTTGCTAGGAAGCCTCATGAAATTTTCGTGGCTAGGAAAGCATAGTTCTTAATGGACCATTATCTTCAGCTTTCCTGATCAGAAAAAGTGAATGCAAGTCCATGCCTCTTGAAGAATGATTGATTTAGTTACATGGGCATAATTGTTCTATTAGGAAAAATCACTTCGTTAGAGTTTAGGGAAATGAGTAAGTTAGAGGTGAGACTGCCTAGACCTGGAGACAATCAAGTGAAGAGAAATCAATTGGCATCTATTTAATACTCTATGGCGTGTAAAAGCTATTCCAAGAAATTAAGCTACTTTTTCCTTTTTTTCTCTCAAAAGGGAAAAATCAGTATTTTTATTTAAAATCTACATTTCACTTATGAATAAAGATAAAATGTGATTTCAAAGGATATGAAACATTTTTAGAAGCAGAGCTTCTTTCTAATATGCGTTTACTAAATACTGGCAACATGAATTCTTTTTGTAGGTAAGACTGATATATTCAGGTGTTCTAAAGGACTGAGGAGCATCTATCTATCTTTTATATTCTGTGAGCGATATGATATACCACTGATAAAGCCTTAGGGTCTTAGGAATAATAATAATAATAAAAATAATACATTGAATAATTTTGACATTTTGGCAGTTTGTACAGAAATTTGATTTTTTTCCCCACATATACACTGTGAATCAGTCACTTTTATTTAATCCTCATTACTTGTGTGAAAACAGCCTCAAAGTCATCTTACCTGTGGGGACCAAACCTGGATTTGATTCTATAACCTGATAAAAAAAGATTCTGAGTTGTCCCAAATTTAATTACAAATGTGAGAGGGTAGAGGAGGAAGAGATAAGAAAAGTTAATTACTTAACAGCTGTGGGACAAATCAAGGAAAGACTATTCTGCATTCCTGAATATAATTAATAATTTGACTTAAAAGCCCTGGAAGCTGTTCTCCAGGCACCAGCGTCTCCTGGACCTTCTGAAACACTAACCACAACCATTATCCAGAAGCAACAAACACTCCTTATGGATTGTCCCCCATGCCAAAACTTTACCCACTTTGTGCTTTCCTGACCCAGGATCTATATTCCTTGCAAATTAGATGTAAATAGTTCATTCTTTTCTTCCCCATATTTTCATTTTGCTGATACTCATGGCTCTTAAGTGTGGAACCTCTGACAGGCTTGCTGCTGTCACCTGCAGAGCTTATCCCAGTACCAGGTCCTTCTCTCTCTAGCATCTGGAATGGCTCAATAAATCCTTTTAATTTTGAGAAACCTTGGTCTCAAGAGTTTCGAATTAACATCCTTTTAGATTATGAGACTATTCTAGACAATCTCACTGATTTTATATATTATGAAATTAAAAGTTTGAGATAACTGATTTTCTCAAGATTATAACTTCAACCTATTGATAAAATAAACTTTGTTAAATTATATAAGAATTCATAAGTTGCAACTAGAATCTTAGGACAAAGGCCTGACCCTGGGGCATTCCAAAGACCAATTCTGGCTCCTCTCCCCAAAAGACCAAAAGGAAGAATTGTGGTGGAGTAGGAAAGTAATTTGTTCAGTCTGGACACATTGGGAAGGAACAAAGGAAACTGTGATCTCTATCCTCTCTTCTGGGTGTTGAAATAGCTCCAGGATTGCATAGGGGAAGAACAAAAGTGGGGAGAGGTGGCAAGAGGCATGCATTGTCAAGCAGCCTTGGTCAAATTGTGGTCTGGTTGGTCGTTATCTCAGGGGTGGTCATTTGGAGACTTGCCATCCAAAAGAAAGTTGCTATTGCCTAATGACTCTGTGACAAGATGTTTACCAAACAGACCTATTTTTCATGGAATTCAGGTGACTGCAGAAATAATGGCTCAGAGAAGAACAAGCAAGACAGGCAAGATGGAGTCAGGGCAATGGCCATCTCTGCCTTCAGGTTTAGGGCAATCACTGGAGGTTTTTACTTAACATTCTGGTGGTTTGGAACAGGACATTGTAAAAGCGGTGGTTGAAAAATGAAAAATCTGTTGTGATGTCAGACCTGAAAGGGGAGGATTCCTCATTTTAGACAAACACTCCTTAAATTGTTAACATGAAGAGCTGAGCAGGAATCCAACCCAAAGTTGACGGTAGCAGAGGAGATGGATACAAAATGAAAGCAGAGATGCTGAGCATTTATCCTGCTTTTACTTACACATTGGACATCTGGAAGCCCAAGTGAAGAGGCAGTGATTTTAACAAAAGCAGCCTGTTAAGTCCTGTTACAAGTTCGTTTTATTGTAATGAGCTAAAACCTCCTAGATCCAAAGGTAAACCTCTATTTCTTATTCACTGCAGCCTTTTTCAGTTTGTCTGATTACTTATATAAGCAGAATGATAATAAAGTGTAATTTTCAACGTTTGGGGTAATTTTTCAACTATAACCTTTTTGAACAATAATATATGCAGAGACTCATATTTATAATAGCTACTGTATTCTTTTAAATTACTGTACTTTTTTAAATTAGTTTTTGCTTACTATAGAAAAGCCATAATTAATATAACCTTTTATATATTTTCATAGGCATTTATATTGTCACTTATTTATCTATAAAAACTGTATAGCTTATACATAGTATCTTTATAAATATATAGGAATATTTTAAAAGAATAAACACTCAGAGGCCATAACCATTTGAAAATTGCCTTTCATTGAAGTTCTACAAATGTTTTCTCAACAACCAAATTACTTTATTAAATATATATTTTAAAATTTCTAATTTTCTGTGCAATGCAACAAGAATATCTATTTTTTAAAATATTAAATATGTGCCTGAATGAATTTTTATCTTTTTAGTGTCTAGTTGTATTGTTTTCTCTGTGAAATACGTGTATATAAACTAGTCCATTCTTTTTCTGTTGGATTATTTATATTTTGTTTTAATTGTAGGAATAGTTTATATATTAAGATTATTGATCAATAGTTTTTATCTATATTAAAAATATTCTTTTGACATAGGATTTTTACTTTATAATGATTTCATTTACATTTCAGAGGTTTTACATTTTTATGTAATTCAGTAAGTCAGTGTTTTCCTTTGTGGCTTTTTTTCCTTATGTAAGATCTTTTTATTTAATAAACATTTCCCATTAATTTGATTATTAAAAAGAAAACCTATCGGAGTCAAGACTAACCCACCTGTGAGCCTTATAAGGATTCAGTACTCCATCTGGTGACCTCTGTCTTGAGTTACCATATCCCCATGCATGTTACACCATGACCTTGAGTTTTGTGTCATGCTTAAAAAGAATTTATCTTAAAACTAGTAAAAATACATTTTTTTATATTTAGCTCTTTAATGTACTAGAATTTTTGTTAGTTAATAATATAGATTTCTCTGTATTTTTCAAATTCTAAATAATTATATCTAAACTACTTGTTACCTATACTGTATATTCCTACTAATTTTGTAGGCCAACATAGTGATATTCTAAATTTTCATTTATCCATAATACTGATTATTTTCTGAAATATCTTTTCCATTGCTCTCCTTTGTCTACATCTGTTCCAATCCTTCACTTCTTAACTCTACATTTCTAGAGGCTTTTACTAGATTACACTGCTGCACAGTGTTCCCCCCTTCACCCAATAGAATATTTTTGTGCATTTTTTTCTTTTCTATAAAGATCCTCTATCAAAATCAGCTTTGGAGAATCCATAAAAAGTTGGGATTTTTTTTTTTGTTTTTTTTTTTTTTTGCTGTGCTGGGGATTGAACCCAGGGCCTTGTGCTTGTGAGGCAAGCACACCACCAACTGAGCTATATCCCCAGCTGAAGTTGTGATTTTGATAGGAATTTTTTTCATTTATAAATTAATTTGGAAATAATTGATATCTTCATGCTGTTGTCTCTTTTCATCTGTGAACACATTTCAAATATTTTTTCATTGCTTTGAGAGTGTGTTTTTCAGCGTATTACTGTAGTGTATATCCCATGAGAGATGAACAATTTATTTCTTTAATGAGCTCTTGAAATAAATACTTCTTCCCAGTGTAGTAGTGTCAAGCTTCTTGCAATTTGTGTCCATTTATTATTTACCTTCCTTTGAAATTTCATGATTTATTTTAAAAATTAAAAATTACACTATTCTATCAAATTTATTTTCTTTGTTCTGAAAACTTTTTTCTTTCTTTGCATTTATTTTTCTATTTTAAGCAAACAAATACATCTTTTCCCTTTCCCAAGATTTATGGTAATCTTTTACACATAATTTTCTTCATTTTAGAACAAGATTTATTATGAAGATCTTGTGAATTTGCAACTCAACATCTTCCTTTATTCTATACAATTAAATCAAACAAATATTGAACACATTTTACTGCAAAGCACAGTACTTTGTTTTGTGTTTGAAGGACTAATGAAATAATTTTGACCTTAAGATATTTTTACAGATATTTTTCTGTTTCTTGGTATTACAGAAGTCTTCAAATACCTCTTCTGATTTTCAGATAATATATTGGTTATTGAATATAGATTGGATGTGATAAAAGTCAAAGGATAATATTCTGTTTAAAATGTTAATATTAATGAAAAATAAAACAGATATATCTAATTATTCCAGAAATTGTAGGTTTTTTTATAATTTTGTTGTCAATGACACATACAATGCTTCACCTATAAAGCATTTTTTTTTTTTTTTTTGTGGTGGGTATTGGAGATTGAACTCAGGGACACTCAACCACTGAGCCATATCCCGAGCCCAGGGTCTCACTGAGTTGCTTAGCACCTCAAACTTGTGATCCTCCTGCCTCAGCCTCCTGAGCCACGGGATTACAGGTGTGTACCACCATGCCAGGCAACCTATAAAGCATTTTTAAAGATGAATAGCATTTCTCTGTAAGTGTATATATGTCTGTGAGAAAGAAAGAGGGAGAGAGAACATAGATGTAAGAATATGTGCTACTCTTCTGCTTACTTAGTTCATTTTTCCCATTATTTTGATATAGAGCAAAGTATAATTTCTTATTAATATATTATATAATTTGATTTGTTGCCATTGGATTTGTGGAAACATCCCAAGATGATTTCAGTGCACAGATTTACAACTAGAATAATTATAATTAATTTGCCTGTGAATATGCTAAGGTTTAGAATTGACATAACTTCTTTTCCTAGATGTTCTGTAGCATAGTTTGCTTTTCAAAGCCTACAGAATGTACCAAGTTTGCATAAATAATTGTGAATATGGTCTTGGTTCATCTTCCCAAATGTAAATATATTTTGGCAAATATGAGAACATTTGGAAATGATTTATTAAAATATTGAAATTTAGCAATAGGTTGAGTATAACTTGATAATATCTACTTTTAACTGTGAATAAACCAAGCTTACTAATTATGTATATTAACACTTCTATATTGATTTTTCAGTTTCAACTGAACAAAGTCCTAATATTTGAGGAACATTTTCTCAATTTCACCAGTTTTTGTAACCACCAATGATCTTTGCCTCTTGGAATTTAATCTCTTGTGTTGTTTCCTCCCACACTGGATCCAACTGGATTGAGTGAAATTTTCTCCTGAATTTTTCCTTGAGTATAACACTTTTTATAGTATTTACATAAATTGATAACTATCAAATCCATGACACCTTTTTAAAAAAAGACTTTAATTTGAGGATTCTAGACAAACAGTTCATTTCACAAATGCAGGTAGAGGATGATGGATGAACTTGCCCAGTGACTAATCGTGGTTGGAAATGTGACATGCCTGGAGGAGATATAGTGACAGATGAGCAGTGAGGTTATGTGGTGGTGCTGGGGGGTGGAAGTAAACAGACTCATAAAACCTCTGAAGGTAAAACTTGGAGCCATGATAGGCTAAAGGAAGTTTTATTGAATTTTTACCAGTCTATCTGAACAGCTGTGTGATATTCATAGGTCACATTTTTCTGAAAGCCTATAGTCAAACTCTTCTCACTTATATGAAGAATTGAACTCATATTCTTTTTGGTGAATCCTGGGTGTCACAGCTATAGCATACCTGTGCTGTTTTACACTGATTGTACCTAGTGTTTCATCCCTTTTCTTCCTGGAATTCACTGGACTCTTCCTACACAAATCTGGTGTTCTGATTCAATATGTCAATGTATGACAATATCCTCCAACTGATGGCTCAGGACAGAAGCAAGAAAGTCATCCTTAACATTTGTCTATCCCTTAATTTTCATAACCTTTCACTGGGTTACCAAGATTATTCCTGATGCATCTTTAAATTTTCTCTTGTGTGATCACAACCTCTCTGATATTGCTATAAATTAGAAACTCAACATCTGTGTTCTGAAATACTAAAATAACTCTTTGACTCTTCTTTTTCCAGAATCTGTCAAGCTTTTCTCTGTTCTCTCCACTTTTATTAATTTTCTTGACAAAACACAAATATGACATTGCCAAATTTTGTATACAATACCTTGAATGACACTGACTTATCTACTGTTAAATGTCCACGTACTTCAAGATTGTATGGAAGGTTCACCACTTGACTCAATTTGCCTTTGGATTTTCTTACACCTAAAAAGTAGCCATGGTTGAAGCTCTTAGCATTATTTTATTTGATCAAGTATGGACAATGGACAACAGTTAAGAGCAATCCCAAACCCTATTCTGTATTCTACAGGGGAGTAGATTTGGAATTGGAATAGAGAAATCGAGCCGGAGAAAAATGGAGGTTGAAACTTGATCTGTGTGCAGCTGGAATTCCTAGAGAATTTAAGTTGCTATTGGTATTCATTTTTCTCTTCCTCTGTGAACAAAGTGGCAGAGATAGCAGATATGTTGAACAAAGTTATTCAAGCAGATGATCAGAAAGAAATAGATATGAAAGATGCTCCTCAGGTCCCCTGGTCTTCTACTTACTGATTTCTTGTTACTTCAGTGTTTGCTTGTCTAAGGAAAAAAAAAAAATTCAAAGCCAATTATGACAATTTCACTAATTACTAAGTGAGAAGGATATCTTTATTAAAAGTTTGTTCAATTTTTACACACTTAAAGAATTGACAGGTATGTTTGACACACGCCTGTCTTCCCAGCTGCTCAGGAGGCTGAGGCAGGAGGATTGCAAATTCAAAGTCAGCCTCAGCAACTTAGTAAGGCCCTAAGCAACTCAGTGAGACCCTGTCTCTAAATAAAATATAAAAAAGGGCTGGAATGTAGTGACAGATGAGCACTGTGGTTATGTGGTTAAGCTCCCCTGAGTTCAATCCCCAATACCAAAAAGAATTGACCTAGTTTCATAGTTTTTGAAATTTGATATATACAAAAAGGTAGTTATATATTTTTGCAGTATGGATTATTAAAATTAGATAAGTAAATTATGATAAGGGTAGTAACAACAATTTACCATTTGAATTAGTTTGAAATTTAAATCTCTGCCATCAACTCAGGAACAAATATCACTACAAATGATACTTAAGTATAATTGGAATGTGATGTCTTTTCTCAGCCATATGTGAAGTAAGGAAAACGACTCCCTGTACCCCACTCTTACCACTCCTATTTGTAATTGCAGATTACTTTCTTGTCAAAAAACAATGTCAATGAAAATTGTGTTAAACTTTTTTGTTGTTCCAAAATGGAATGAAGACTGAAAATTGAAAATAAATGGGATCTGAGCATCCTCTCTCTAAAAAGACCCATCTGCAACTAGATCTGGAATCTTTCTATCCTTTCTATTCCAACCCTTGAATTTTTTTTTTCTTTAATTTGCAATGCTGGGGACCAAACCTAGGGCCTTATGTGTGCTAGGCAAGTGTTCTACAACTAAGCTACATTCTCATCTCTTGATTATTAATCTCCAGGTATGTCTTTGTATTAGCTAGATTGTATTAGAGACTAATCAGTATGTAATCAGTAATTTAAGGAAGATATTTTCTGGCCCAGGGGTGGCTAGAACATTTGCCTAGCATGTGTGATGGCTTGGGTTTGATCCTAGCCCTACAAAAAAAAAAGAAAAGAAAGAAAGAAAAGTAATTTCAGAGCAATAAGAGCTCTGAAGAAAAGAAACACTGTGGTATGGTGGATAGGGTGGTCTTTGAAAAGATGGCAGGCTTAGATCTGAATAATAAGGATTTACCTACCTGAATGTTCACAGGAAGTGCATAACATCCAAAGAAAGGACAAGTACCAAAACTGGGAAGGTAGAATGTGTCTCAGGTGTCGACAAAGAGAAAGAAGGCAAATGCACATTGAGAGGCATATAACAAAACAGTTTGATTTATGGCTTTGAAGGAATTTGTAATAATAAGCCTGACTATAGCAATATAAATTGTTTTGCCTTTTTAGTTTTTCAATATTTAATGATAATAAAATATTTTAATTTTATGTGCAGATTTTACTACATTTAAATTATTATAATGAATTTCAAAGATTATGAATGATCCTTAGACAATCATTGCAAGATCAAATTATGTGTCCTAAATATAGAACAATGCAATGCTTTTATGAGAATTATCTTCAGATACAAGGATGAATACCCAGAAATGTTATCTACAAAGTTCTCTCAGTACCACAGTATAAGGAATCCCAGTTACTACCATTCAATCAGTTTTATTTAATATGAAGGAAATTTTTTTCTTTCTTATTTTTCATTTTATTGATTGATTGATTGATTGATTGCTGTGATTGAGTCCAGATGTGCTCTACCACTTAACTACATCCTCACACCTTTCTTTTTCTTATTTCGACACAGGTCTCACTAACTTGCTAAGACTAGCCTCAAACTTGCTGATCTTCCTGCCTTCAATCTCTTCCTGTCGGCTTTCTTAGGCTGAGCAGTTTGAACTTGCTCACCCAATGTGACTTTATCCGTTAGGATGTTTTGGGGGAATCAGATCATGAACCTTTTTTCCTTTACCTACAAAAACTGGCAAGCATACACCATTTGACTTACTATAAAAGTTTCAACGTCATCACTATTAGCAGATCTTAACTTTGAAATGTGAAGAAGACTATCAGTAACTAATAGAGTACCATGGTGATTTAATCAATCACTGACTTGCAGGACATTATTGTAAGTCAATATATGAGGTTCATCAGTGCAGGGTGTAAAGCAGCAGAAATTGACTTGCAGGCATAGGTGTGCTTCAGCATTGTAGGTATTCACTCCATTTTGTCAATATGGAGAAATGAAAGCTAAGAAAGATTAATTGGGTTTGCCAAGGTTACAAAACACCCGGTGACAGAACCAGAAAAAGGGCCTGTGTTGCCTGACACCCAAATCCCATCTCAGAGTCCTACACAGTATTGCCTCCAGCTAAATGCTACCCGTTTGTTGAATAGCAGGCTCAATTCAATGCTTTTTATTGTGACATATCGATAATTAATGACTGGGAATGCCTTCTCTGTTCTTTCTAAGATGTTAAACTGTTTCTCAGTGAGTTCACAGTCATGAATCTCTGTTCTCTACTTGCCTATATTTCTCGCCCCATTGACTTCACAGAGAGATGGAATACCAGGAAGATGTAAAGCCTCTGCCCTTTTTTCCATTAGTGACAATATTTTTCCAGTTCAGTTACAGGTTTAAGCATAGGCTCTTTGTTAGCCAATTCATCTAACAACACTCATGCAGCGCCCAAAACATACAAATGCCTCCTAAATCTTTATGTTCCTATTCTATTAATTTCGGAGACAAAATAATGTCATATTTCCCCCTGATTTTACTGTACATCTTTTTATCATGAAATACATATAAGTTCTGCAATAGCTTACTGATATGATAGGTTACCAAGGATTATTGATTGAATCCTATTCATTTGTGAGCATTCATTTTTAACCCCATTTCTCATGGGAATTATGTATCATAAATCAACTTGTCTTTGTGATATGCAGCAATATTTTGAATAATGTAAATAATGACAATGAAGTTTTTCAGTCAATACCATGAAATAATAAATTTAATTAATTTTCCTAGCTTGTCCCAAAGGCAATTGGAAATTGAAGACTTGTATCTTGATTAAAAAAGAAGTATAAGACTGTGGCAAGGTACAAAGGAAAGAAAATGCAATAAAAGGTCTTGTTACTCTGGAAACAAATGTACTTAGGTAATAGTTGCCAAGCCACTGAGATTTCACCATGGATAACTGAGTAAGACAGCAGTAACACTGAAAATGGGGAGAATCTGTCCAAAACGGTATTCCTAGTGTGTGTGTGTGATCTTTAAAATATTTGTGTGATTTATTTAGCATATTGGTTGCTTCCTTTAAATACATGCATTGTGAACTTCGATCACATTTTAAAATTAGAGCAGTCAAGATATATCAATTTTCAAATGTTTCCTACTGTTTCTCTTTGCACTTAAATAATATGAATTAAAATTTTTAACATGCATCTTTCCATGCAGTTTCACTGTATACATATAATTTAGTAGAATTTCAATGAAGGGAATGAAACTCATTAAGTTTTTAAAGTATGCCCTTATAATTATTAATATCCCTGAGCTTTTCTTGCATGGAGAATATTTGGCATAACCATATGCATAGTTAAAAGAAGTAACATGTAATCTAAGGACTTTTTCCTCTGATTGATGGACAATTTTTGAAGAATGCAGTTTGTCAAAAGCCTTTTGCTTTTCCTTGCTGAAATCCCTGTTTCAAACCAGTGCAAGCAATTTCCTGTCTGTGATGGCATTCAGAACATGAGATATCCTTGTCTTTGACAGCAAAGGACATTTGTTTTGTTTGAGCTGTACTCTTATCATTGGCAACAATGAAATTGTCAAGTGTGTTATTTGAGACATCAGATTCAATAAGAATCTTTGTGTAAGTAAGCGACATTGGATATAAGAATGTTTCTGTTCTTAACCAATGGAGCAAACAGTGGGAATTTCAGATATTTGGGTATGGAATGGTAAAATATGATATCTTTACAAAAGGAAGTAATTATAAGAAATCAAGAGGATATTTTTATCGATCGAGGTAGTAGAATGAAAGGTATTTGTGAAATTATACCATAGAAATCAATGGAACTGTAATAATAAATGATAGAAAAACAAAAATAAACTAGTTCTCAATGAAGGTTTAAGGTTAAATACCTGAGTTGAAACTAAAAAAAAAAAAAATGAAAGAAATAGAATAAAAAATTAGACTTCTATATCTGTTTATTTAGAAAAATGCACTGTCAATTAAAGAACAATTACTTATTTAATTATTCATTCATTTGCCATCTTGGTTGAATTCAATTTCTTCTGATCCCATTTAGAATTATATTTTTGAGGGATTCAATCTTTGTAAGTGAATGGAAATCTTCCTCACAACTTAGTAAAGTGTCAAAGCAAGTTTTAGATGAAAAGAAATTTGAAGATTAAATTCACAACTTTTAAAGCCTTACAATTAATACTAATGCTAACAAAAATTACTATTACACTGAATATTAGAACAAAGCATGGAATGAAATTCCTGTATCTATGAAAATTTAGCTATAGTCTATTATCTGGTGAATCTGTCACAATATAAGAGCATAGACATAGCAAAACAATTATGAGATTATTAAAACAGTCGCCAGCATTTTTACTTTTCAGAAACTGTCATTTACATTACTAATTATAATTAGGTCATATTTTTATTTTGTAAGCACAAAATAAAATCACAAAACAGATCTTGTGATATACTGATTTCTTTCTTTGCAAGATTCCTAAAATGTAAATTCAGAAGATATGCTTTGAAACATAAAATTAATAAATATGTATACAATAGGAGTAAAGCTATATTAGAACTTTTTTTTATTTTAAATGTACTGCATTTTTTGAAACACTATATAGCTAAGGAAAAATGTATAATGAGGTCCTTACCAACAAAATATAGGTGAGAATTTTCATGTTGTTTTCTCTTAAGTATACATAAAAATTTTTTTCTGCCCAGTTCCTTCTGGAGTAAGTTGTAGGGTACATGGGTGAAAGAAGACATGATTTCCTTTTTTTTTCTTTTTTTCTTTTATTTTTAAAATTTTTACAGACTTCATTTTGATTCATTGTACACAAATGGGGAACAACTTTTCATTTCTATGGTTGTGCATGATGTAGATTCATACTATTCATGTAATCATACATGTACATGGGGTAATGATGTCTGTCTCATTCCACTGTTTTTCATGATTTCCTTTTAAGAGGTGGAAGCTATAACGCTAAGTGATTTCCTGTGTGCATATGCACATATCTAGAATAGTCCATTAATGCTTAAAATCACCCAGAGCAGTACTGGTGTTTAAAATAAATGAAAAGAGGAGAGGAAGCCTGTTCTACTGTCACTACAATGTTTTCTCTTCCTCATTTTGTTTTCTCTTTGCTTCTTGTCTCCTCTACTTCACTCAATAACAATGAGCAGTGCTGATTCACACATAGTCCAAGAATGGTGATCAGATTCACTTTCAGCTTTGCTATGGAATTGAATCCATTTTCTTGCCACTGAGTAGGCAAAATACCAGAGACTATTTTGGAAATAATGGTCTTATTTTCAAAGATCTCGCTGAGAAAAATTGTTAGCTGTGAATTAGAGGATTATAGAAGCCAAATTAAGTAGGTAAATAGATAAAAATACTTAATTCCAGACTGATATAATCTTTAGATTTTTTTCAAACCAGGAAATGTTAAATTGGTAGAATGCGCCAAATTGAAAATATCTTGGGCCCATTTACCCTTTGAAAGAAAATATGACTGCATATTCCCAAAATGTATAGTTATAGATGTGATTATCAATCTAATGATAACGTTAGCCAAATATCCCATTATTCAATAGACATGTTATGTGATCATCCCTTCTAATGCACAGTACAGAGCTGAATTCTACCTGAACACATTATATTCAGGTTTTTACCAGGTTACCCTACTTTAAAGGCTTGCTGCAGTCCTCAGGCAATGTGTGTATGTCTGTTCTCGTCGTTGTCTGCCATATCCAAAAGCTCCTGGCTCTAGAGTCCTGCTCTCTTCTGGGCTCATGGTTTAGCACGTGGTCTGTGCCTGTCATATCATCTTTCTTAAATCTAACTCCTCTCAGCGGCTCTTGTGGGTCTGAACTGCTTCATTCTAACTTTGGGCAGACAGCTGGCTTTTTAGTTCCCCACAGGAATCACTGAGAACAGGTTGTAATGTTCAACAAGATTTTACTGAAGGCTTGGGAACAATAGAAGAGAAATATAACTTGAAGACCTTCAAAAAGGATGTTCCACAGAACCACTCTCATACTTGAGCCAGTATCAATACAGTTCTTCTGAGACCTAGTGCAGTGTCTAATATGGAGAAGTGCTAAGTAAGTATTTGTTGAATTAACTAATGGAAATAAACATTTGTAGAATCTGAACATTCAAATGTATTCCTCAGTTTTCGATTGGGAACTTCTCTCCCTCCAATCTGAAAATATGTATTGAGTTTCAGTTCATCTGCCCTGAGAAACAGTGCTTTTGAGAATGACTCTAATCCTTGAAAGCCCTGGACCTATTTCTGAATTTAGCAGAAATGAAGATTTTTTTTTCCCTCTTTGTCCAAGTATGAGGATTATTTCTACTTATTTCTAGAATAGTGATCGTTTTAACATTTTTATTGTTCTAGTATCTGCTATACCATGCTACTTTTAAGCATAGAAAAATAGTGATTTTTTTCATCATTGTGTTATCAGTCAGAAACCCCTCTTCTTGGTTTTCTTTCTGCCTTCTTTTCTTTTGAATTCTCCACTTTGACTTAGTACTCTCTCTGCAAAACCACTAGTCTCACCTTTCCTCTCAGGTTCTGTAAGTTTCTTCTCACCAATTCCATTTCTCCATGAGCCCCTCCTATCTGCCAGTCCCTCAACTTTTCAGATTCCTTACACTTAATGAAAGGGAAAAGTTAATTCCAAAGAATGGACATTTTGGAGTCAATTCATCTAAAAATTGTTCTCAAGAAATTTCTTGGGAATTTCTCTCTGGGTGATTAATTAGATCAAGAAATTCTGAAAACAAATTAGTCCAGCTCTCCCAGAGTTAGATGCTCTAATTCCAAGGCTGCCTTGGGTGTACTGCACTAAAGTCAAAGATCAGCTGAGCCTGGAGCAGCAAGCAACTTAAATGGATGTAATAGTAATAAAGACATAAGCACATAGATGCATTTGTATTTTACCTGATATTCTGCTTTAAAGCTGAATTATTTTTCTATTGTTTCTTGAACAGTATTCATATACAAAAAAGTTCTAGCACTTTTGTTAGTTAACTATTTAAGAAGCTGCAGATTTATACACTAGATTTTATTCATTAAAGTTTTATCTTTCCTATAATTATATGACATAGAGAAAATTAGCTAATTTCAACACAGATCATTAATAATGCATCCTTATTTGCTGGTTAGTGAAGTCATCAAAATAGCATATCACTTACATGTGTGGATAAGCAAAGGAGTGGTGTTTGGGTACCTAGGAAGGGTGGTTAGGAAACCCCCAAAGGAAGCAGCACACTGTTCATGGTTAGAGGTAAAAGAGAATTTTAGGGACAGCAAGGTAAAATAGCCTGGGCAAATTTGTGCTGGGTGTTAGAGAGTAACAGAAAGTGTCTAGATTGATGAAAAAATTTCCCATTTTCAAGTCAATCAAAGAATTTTTGCATTGAAGGAAGCAAGAAGAAGTGAATTTAAAAAATTTTTACTTTGCTAAAGAAAACAAAAATAATTACAGCTTTTTATTCAGTGTATTGATCCTACAGTTGTCCATATTAATAAAATGTTTTATTCTATCATTAAAAAATGAATTAAAAATATGCCTTTTATATATTCCAGAATTGCAATTGTAGTGGCACATCCTATTACTTACATAAAATTTGGTGATTCTAACTTAAAAAAAGAAACTTAAGAAGAAAATATTCAAATCTTTGAATTAAAACTCAAGAGGCAATTGTTTAGGAAACAGATTCCAAATAGAGAAATTTTTCCATGAAAATGATGCTCTTCATCATTTTCAAACATTGGATAGAAGCTGTGAATCTCATTTGTAAATCTTTGAAAAAAATCTAGTTAAATGGTGAAAGCAACTGAAATTTAGCCTCTGTTTAGGAAAACAAAACAATTCCTTCATATATATGATGTGCATGTGAATGTGTATGTATGTGACTATGTCTTGTATTGATATTATTATTAACGTAGGAAGCATCATAAATACAAGCATTTCAGCACAAGCTAGAGACACACACTGGGAGCATATTGCTATTTAAACTTTGTGTCAAATAATATCGCAGGTGCCAAGATAGGTGCAAAATTTTCAAATTATCACCTGGTTTGTTTGCAAGGAGGAAAAGAGTCATGCTGCTTAGTGGAAATGTTGTGGCATTGTGATTCTAACACCTACTATCTGTGTAAGAGGAACCCTTAAACTCTTGCATCTGTGATGTTGCCACATTTCATTGAGAAAAATGTATACCAATGATACAGCTAAATTTAAATGGAATTTACATTTAAAATTAAAGGGAATCTGTAGTGCAAGAATTAAAATCTATTTTTAAAAAAATCTTTATTTAGAGAACTATGTATGTATTTAAGATTCCTTAAGGATATTTGGGTGAATTTCTAACAACCAAAAAGTGAATTAGTGAGGAATTCGTAGTCACACCTCCAGTCGAAAATTGAAAACACAAGAGTAAAACAAGATGTCAATTTTAAAAGATGAATGTATTCTGCTTATTTATCCTAAAAACTGAATCAATGGTTAATCAGTTATTCCAAGAACTATTTTAGAGTGCTATCTGTTCATGTTTAAAGTGTTATTAGTTGCCATTTACTTGTTGGCACTATTCTTGTGAGATACTAATACTCAGACAAAGAAATACAGTGCAAACCAGGAGCAGTGGCACATGCTTGCAATCACAGCAACTTGGAAGGATGAGGCAGGAGGATTGCAAGTTCAAAGCCAACTTTAGCAACTCAGCAAGGCCCTAAGTAACTTAGCAAGAGCCTATCTCAAAATAAAATATAAAAAGGATGTGACTCAGTGGTTAAGTGACCCTGGGTTTAATCCCTAGTATCAAAAAAAGGGATAGGGGGAAGAAATGCAGTGCATGTCATTGGAAAATTTTTACTGTTATATAATATTCAATTATATCAATTCAAGTGGATATTGCCAAGGGGCCTAGGCATATTAGTTCCTCTAATACTCCAATATCATGTTACGATTTTAGAAATAAAACTGCAAATTGATTTCAGATCAGCAAAAGACTTCTGTGAATTCTACATAAAATCACCTCTAGGTAAAAATGATATTATCTTTACTATGGAAAATGTCTGTCCAAATTGCTGGGAGCAGGAGGGTGTGGTATTGAGAATCCTTACAATCTATATGGTGGCTGGCTGCCCATGAACAAGCAGTCTCTTGAGTCCTATAACCTTGGTTTTGCTTTCCATTTTCTGACCCCTGGGAATATTTCCTCACACATCCCTCAATAATGACTGTCTCAAAGGTCAATAGAGTTCCCTTTCTCTCTCAAGAAAACCCCTTTATATTTTCTGAGACTTAGGTCTATATATTGTCCTTCTTTTTCCTCATTAAAACAAAAATCTTGTAGAGTTTCATTCAAGCTCTACATATAAGCTCTACCCCTTGCTCTATTTTATGTTTTCTTGTCTCTTCATCTGACGATATGAGACTGAAATACCCCAGCCATCTGCATGTGTAGGAACTGATATTTGAGAATTCGCTCTCTATCTTATGATCTAAATTCTGCCAATGAAAGCACTCACAAATTTACAGTTTGATTGGCATGCCGTTTGTATTATGGTTTGCATATTAAATGACTATAAATTCTGTATTTGAAGATGTTGTCATACACCTGCACATTAGCACTAAAATACTTTTTTGCATCTTTATCTTTTCTTTTTCTTTCTTTCTTCTTTCTTTCTTTCTTTCTTTCTTCTTTCTTTCTTTCTTTCTTTCTTTCTTTCTTTCTTTCTTTCTTCTTTCTTTTTTTTTTAATTTTTTGTGATGCTGTGAATTGAACCCAGGGTCTAGCACATAATAGACAAGTGATCTACCACTGTCCTACATCCCCAGCTCACTAGAGTTCCACTTCTGAGTTATACCTCTAGCCCCTTTATATTCTTTTCGTCTTTTGATTCTTTTCCATTTCCAATACCATTGCTCATGTGAGCACACGCACATGTGTGCACACACACACACACACACACACACTTGAGCAAATTCTGTTATTCAATGGATAAGACATGGGGAAGGATACTTTATGATTTAGTGTAGAAGAGAACAGAAATTCTAACCATTACTCCAAACAGTAATTTGGAGCTCTGAATTTATTTTCTATGATCCTCTTGAACCAACAATTTGGAAAAAGACTATATTATGTTATGCCAGCAGTTTTCAACTATTTTGCTGTAGACTTGTTGAATATTATTACATTTTCAGTTGCATTGGTTTTATAAATTGATCCCTATGGAACCATCCTTTCCAAATCAGTGTGCCATTTTTTTTTTCTAGCCTGGACTGATGCCACTGAATTTGACCTTTGATATTAATAATTAAGAAAGAATAAAAGCTCTTTGTGAATTCTTACTTCAATGTAATTTCAGCTTAGTTTCTTTGTCAGTAATAGCTATCTGATGAGATTACATCAGTGATGAACACCATGGGGGTGTGTGGTTCATTTCTGAATTGATGAATAATGCTGAGTATGTTTCCATAGTTTTTCTGGAATCATCAGGCTTACTATAGAAAATGTTTTGATTTTCAGTGATTATTTATATGCTGGTATATTTGGCTTCATTCCATCTTGAAATATATTGTGCATGAACCATTTCAAATGGCACTATTTAGTAATTTAAAAAATAACGTATGTGTGTGTGCATGCACTGGGGGTTGAACACAGTGACTTGCATATAATCATGTGATTTGCCACTGAGTTACACAAGTAAGGCTATTTTTTTAAAGTTTCTATAGTATATTCCGAAATATAGGATAAGTCCAAATAACTATTTAAATTAAAATACAGAAAATATTCTAAGAATGGTGAGATTTAGCTTAGGATTATTGATAGTTTTTTTCATTGTTTGTTATTTCATTTCCACATAATAATGATGGGCAACCTAAAACATGTGGAAACTTATTTGAGAGACATGCTCTTCAAATTTTGCTCGGTGACAACATGCTTATTTTCAACATACTATTGGAGAGATAAATTCAATGGTTTTGATTTGAGAAAGCATGATTGTTACTTTTACTTTGTTTTAGCAAATAATGGAAAAAATGTAGAAAATTCTGTATGCAGTATATAGATATTGAAAAGAGAATATTCTACTAGGTGAACTTTAATCCACATAAATTATTATGAATTTGTGACAGAACTCACTGATGTAAATTATTTTAGTCCATTGAAAAATTCTGTGACTATTATTAATAAAATGCTGAGCCATTTAATTAGTTTCAGAAACTTAAGAGTATAAAACTGCTACAGCTACCAAGAAACTATGAAAATTTAAAAAATGTTAGGAGATTTGTAGTGGTATTAAAAGTTCTGTAAAATAGGATTGTAGGTACAGCAGTCTGGCTGGATGTTGAGTTAGTGGACTTGTGGCTGAATTTATTTAGGACCTCCATTATTTTATCCTTAGAATATAGGTATAGATGTGTTGGGGTAGTGAGATCTAGGAGAAATGAGGGGACATTCTTCTTAATCCAATCCATGTCATAACTACTGCATGAGATCATTGCATTGAACTGGCTTATTTTCTTTCTTTTTTGTAATTTATTTATTTATTTTAGTTTTACACACCACATTTTGATTCATTGTACACAAAAGGGGTACTTTTTTTGGTTAAATGACCTAATTTCTTCTAATTCATTTCTTGGGGCATTTCCCATTGGCCTGAACAAATGCTGAAATTACTTACAATGGCATTAACTGAGAAAGATTATTTGTTATAAAATAGTACAGCTGTCCCATGGTATCCATGTGGAATTGATTCCAGACTCCTGTGTCTTTACTAAAATCTATAAATTCTCAAATGCCTTATGTAAAATGGCATAGCATTGCATGTAACTTGTGTATATCCTCCTGTTTACTTTAAATCATCCCTAGATTACTTATCATCCTCAATGCAGTATAAGTTCTATGTAAATAGTTGTTATACTACATAGTTTAGGGATTAATGTTAAGAAACATACCTGTACATATTTAGTACAGATGCAATTAAAATTTTTTTTATTTGCATTTGGTTAAATTCATAGATACAGAATCCATGGATAAGTGGAGCCTTCTGTATTTTTTATTCATCTTTAAAAGGTTTGTTTTTAACATGTATTCTTCATCTAGACTTTAACATTATCTCTGATTAATATTCATTTCCTATATGCTTATGGTAAATTTACTATTTAGATAAACTCATGTTTGAGGATTATATTACTATTTGCTAGAGCTACCATGACAAAATGCCAGAGACTGGGTGGTTTAAATAACAGATTTATTTCCTCATAGCTACTGAGGCTGGGAGTTCAAGATCTAGGTGCCAGCAGTATTGGTTTCTGCTGAGGCTTCTCTCCTTGGCTTGCAGATGACTATCTCTTTGATATGTTCTCACATGGCCTTTTTTCTCTGTGCTTACAGGTGCGGCATCTCTGTATGCTCTAATCTTCAGGACACCAGTCATATTAAATTAGAAATTTATTAACTCTTACACCTTAATTAACTTTCTAAAGGCCTTGTCTTCAAATACAAACACATTGAAATTTAGACATATGGGATTCTCAGAAAACATTCAGCCCCAAATAGGGAGGTATAGGGGGTTTAGATTTGCTAAACAATTAGAAACTCCAAAAAATACCCTAAGTAACTAGGGGAATAGCATACTAGAAAGAATCTCAGTCTGATGGTTCCTGTCTGCTTATGTTTCATAGTAGGAATCTCAGAAGCTTCTTGAGTTGAGGATCTAGGAGCTGTCTTTGCTCTTCTAATCTATCATACTTGAGTTATCTGAAAGAGTAAGATTTGTCTTCTCTCCTAAACACCTCACATCCATCAACGTTTCTCCAGCTTCAGTATGAATATGTTAGCTTTTCACTTGGCTAGATTATTATGTAAACTTCCTAATTAGTATTTCTGCTTTTTAGTATTAGTATTAGTATTTTAACTCTTTCCAATTCATCCCCAATTCAGTGTCCTCAGTGATATTGCATGAATGGTTCAGTGACTTCCTACTGACCACTGGGTTGAGTCAAATTTCCTGCATGACTTCAGGACACTTTTCAATTTCTGCCCTGTGTCTTCTCTCTACCCTCTGTCCTTGTCTTTTCTCACCCACCTCTAACCCTCTCTCCTTCAGACAGGATAAACTTGTGTTTTCTGAGTTAGGTCTTGTTCTCTCTCAACTCTGGTAGATTGCACATGCTGAGATTTTAGCCTGGATTCCTTTCTGCCAAGAATCTCCTTATTTAAGGTCTTAGCTTAACTATCACTTTCGACAGGAAGCCTTTATTGACCCCAAATCTGAGTGAGCTGCTCTTTTATGGCACCACAGAAAACTTTTTTTTTTTTCCTTGTATTTAGTTAATCCATGTTTCTCCCATGATAACATTTCTCTCATTACGTTGGAATTAGGTTTTTGCCGGTATATGTCTACTGCTAAAATGTAAGCTCCTTAAGAAATAGGAATCTGTCTTGCTCACTCCTTTAATCTCAGTACACTAGTGTTAAGCTTGGCACATGGTAGACATTGAACAGGACTGAGTGAGTGAATGAATAACTAGATTACAGAATCTCTTCTCATATACATCAATTTTTATTAGGTCAGAGATAAATGGCAAGGTAATCATTCCCAAATCACAAATTTTTCTTTGTGATATTTCTTTTGCAGGCTTCCATTATTTTCACCTTCTGTTTATGTACTTTTTCTATACTTGAGAGTTTCTATGTTTTGATCCCAAGAATCAGGTCACCACTTGTATATTTTTTTCACCTTGCTTGACACAAAGAGAGGTTGAAAGATGCTGATATGTTGTACAAACTGACTACTGGGATGAATTGAAAACTGAAGAACAGTGAACCAAATTAACAGAGAGGAAGAGAGTAAAGGGCAGAGCGTGGACACAGTACGGGCTTCAGGGCAGCCAAGGCTGTGATCGTCACATTTCTGACAGGTAACAGAGCTGGTAGCTATCATTGCTGGGTTGTTTTCCAAAGACGTTTGACTGCAGCAGTGTGTTTGCATGTGCACTTTAAAAGAAGGAATGTCCATCAAAACATCAATGCTGTAAATTGTATCTGCCAATGAATTAGAGTTTTATTCTACAAACAATGAAACTGAAATGTGATTGAAAATGAGTGAAGCATGAAAAAGGGACTCACATAAAACACACTTTCAGAAGAATGATTGTGTAAGGGCTACACTAAAAAATGTATCATTTCTAAATATATGCTATCAGTTACGCTAGGAATTAGGTCCAAGTTTGTAAACATTTAGTCAAACAACAAATTTCAAAATATCATTACCCTTTAATTTTGATAAGGGCTTTGACTATGATTAGCATGAAAAATTCTCATAGTCTTTGTTTGTTGTGTTTTGCATGTGCTCAGTTCTTTAGAAATCTTTAAATATGATTGATACTATTGCATCTATTTAAATAGAGGACATATTGTATGCATAAACTCTTTTGTAGGCTCAGAATGAAAATTCCAGAAAATCACATTTATAAATCATGCCGCATCAATGAAAGTAAAGGAACTACCTTGGTGCTCCACCAAGGTAACTTTACCTGTACGATAGGGGCAGAGGTAATACCTGCATAGCAATTTTACTCCTAGAAATGGAAGTCACTGGTAAACACAAAACAGATGACAAAAGAACATTTTTGCCCAGTTAGAAGTAATAGACCAATAATCTAAATCTTTTGTGAAAATACTATAATATTGCCAGAAATGTTAAAAGTTTCTGTCTATTGTTTTCATTGCTTCTTTGAAATCACTAAGTATGCCCACATTTATTGAGTTGTTACTCTGATGTCTAAGACTGTGCTGGGTAATAGAGATACAAAAATAAAATCTAGAATTTTCTCAAACATGTTTTATAACCCCTTGAAGTGCTCTTATATTTTCTAATGTCATTTTTTTCCCTTTTTAGTATGGTAGAGTGAACCCAGGGCACTCTATCACTCAGCTACATCCTCAGACCTTTTTATTTATTTTGAGGCAGGGTTTTATTAAGTTGCCCAGGCTGGCCTTGAAATAGTGATTCTCCTGACTCAGGTTCCTGAGTCATTAGAAATCTAAGCATATACCACTGAGCCTGGCTCTAATGTCATCTTTTAAAAATTTAAATATTAACATTACACTTCTTTGCTTAGAAGCTTCAATGTTTTCCCTTTATTCCTACAATAAACCAAAACTAGAAATCATGGTTCACAAGATTCCACCTGACCTGGTTTAAGCTTCTGGTCTTTTCCATTATTGTCCTCTTTCTTTACCTGTTGTAAAGATCTTTCAGATCTTTGAATGATTTGTTCTCTGTTCGTAAGTTCCTCAGCAATGCTCTCTTTGACCATAATATTTAAACATCTTTCCCCATCCACAACCCTGAATCAGTCTCATCCCTTACTCTGCTTAATATCCATTATGTACTTAACACTCTGAGATATTGCTCACTTTAAAAATATTCAAATATTTATTTTCCATGGGGGAAAGATTGTTTTTACTAAGTGCTATATTTATATCACTTTAAAAAAACATGTGGACCACAGTGGCACTGGGTGAGTATATTCTACATGATTGAATGAAGCTCTTGAAAGGCCTTAGCTGTTCAACTTATGAGGTCACTGTCTCCAGGCTGCAGTACTTTCTGCACAACTCAAATGGTGGCAAAGGTTCAGGAAGTCAATCAGAATGCATTTGTACAATGTTAAGTTGTGTTCTGTTAGACATAGACTCATAATGTACGATGTGACACTTACATGTGAGAAGGGATGCAAAATTTTTCCTCAGCTGAGACATCAATCCTGAAGACCTGTGTAACATGCCAGCTTTTCCAAACACAAACACATTAAAGTTACTCAACATTCTTTTCCTGAAAATGAATATATGCTTAAAATTTTCATTATAAAATCAATTTTTCTTAAAAAATAATTAACTGAAAAAAAGTAGAAAGCTTTGGTAAATATATCTTATATTAAATATTGTTTTAAAATAAAAATATATAAACATTTAGAAAATTGTGCTTTTATGAAAGAATTTCTTAAAGTAGTATGTATCTGTAATAGGTATATTTTTGGTAAAATAAAAGTAGTATTTCTGATTATCTTAAAACATGGCTGGGTTTCAAACCTCACCAAGCTTGACTGCAGTGTGCCAAGAAAGCCAATTTCAAAAAATAATTTAAACTAAATGTATACACGTTAGGAACTGTATCACACACCATTTAAACTGCTTCAACTGCATCTGCCTTATTTTAAGCACTGCACTTGCAAATACTAAGGGTGAATTGAGAATGTTTATTATCTACCAATTTCCTTTTTAGTTTGAGAGACAGTGCTCAATATGATAAATTACCTTCCTGGTAGAAAATCCATTTCAGAAAAGCCCTCTGAAGTGAATACTTGTTAAACTAGAAGATCTTTAAAATGAATACATTTTATAATGAGAAAAAGAAATTGAAAGGTGAAGCATTGAAATAGAATGTCTAATTCTTGCAGAAGAAACTAAATCTGGTAATATGTAAAATGGTAAAATGTTCTATTTAGCCATATGGTCTCATTAGAAGAAAACATAGAGGCAACATGAAATATCAAAAGTCAGGCTCAGCATATATTATTGCTGTAGGTAATTACATGATTAAACTATAGTGTTGTAGATCATTTTGTGATAGCTTTAAAAATCTGATGTAAACTGAGATTAGGAGAGGACTTGACTCCTGGGTGAGATGTGTCAGTTGTACCATCGAGTAATATTCACATTGAACATTTCCATTTCCTATCTGCCCTTAGAGTTCTTCCGAGCCAGTGTTGCTGAAGAACAGGCCTCAGTGACTTTTCCTTAAAATATTGACTCTTCTGAGTGAAAAGATGTATTCTACCTATAACATGTAGATAGCAAGTTGCTTCTGTGCAAACTTCTCTACTTCCCTTCTTCCTCCATCCCCTTCCTCATCTCTCTGCTCCCAGGGAAATTTCCTCTTGATCAGTCACCTTTGCAGTGACTCAAGTTCTGATTTCTCTTTTATCTCAAGTCCTGTGCAATGGAGTTTGTCAGAAGGAGAATGCTCCTGAACTACTGTAATAAGAGATCTTCCACTAAATCAAAGTTTGCAAAATAAAAGCTCTCTAGGAAGGACAAGATGGCATCTGGGAAGAGCACTTAAGGTCCTGGAAACAATATAGCAGCTGTTGGTGGACTGCATTCCTCTTACAAATGTCCATGTGACTTTCTTAGCCAGGGACACATCTGCAGGGCATTATGATTCTGCCAGAAGATTAAAAAATTCATTTACACTTATTGAAATGTCTGAGAGCACTGTTTGAAGTGTGATAGTCCTTTGTAGCTTTTATGAGAGGCCTTTTTGGAAGCAAGAAAAGTCATGTATTGGAATGACCAGCATGAAATTTAAGCTAAGAAAAAAAAAAAAGTTCTTATTTTAGGACCAAAATAGCTGAATTAATTTTTATAAGTAGAAAAAAAAAAAACACATTGTTTTATGAGCTGATCAAATGGTTAGTAACAAAAAATTATCTGTAAATCAATTCTTTTTGTCTTTCAACTCATTTATATATTTTCTCTCTCTACACACATATGTATGTACATATGGGAACATACATATTCTAAAATACACACCTGAGGTATTCTATAAAAAAGAACATAATTATATCAATGATGGTGACATAGGACTTTTATGTGTTCCAAAAATCATCTGTAAAGTAATATATGGCAAATATTTTCACTTTTACAGACTGGGAAAACTGAGGGTGGGAGTATTTGTCTCTTTTTCTCCAATTTGCCATAGCAGTTGATTGCAATACTTGTAATTCTAAGCCAACACAATACCTAGTACAATGCTTAACACATAGTTCTTCTTTTTACACCAAAGAGAATTATTTGAAATGTTAAAATTTTCAAATAGCATTTTTTTCTGCTTTTCATTTGTTGTAATTAGTTATACATGACAATTTAATGCGGTTTGATACATCATCCATCACTTCTCATTCTTCTGGGTGTACATGATGTAGAGTTACACAGATAATGTAATCATATATGCATGTGGGGTAATAATATCCAATTCGTTCTACTGCCCTTCCTATCCCCATTACCCCTCTGCTCCCTTCATTTCCCTATGCCTAGTCTAAAGTACCTCTATTGTTCCCGAGCCCCGCCCCCTGTCACCTTCTTGTGAATTAACATCTACATATCAGAGAAAACATTTGGCATTTGGTTCTTTGGAATTGGCTTATTTTGCTTAGCATGATATTCTCCAACTCCATCCATTTACTGGCAAATGCCATAATTCCATTGTTCTTAAAGGCTGAGTAATACTCCTGTGTATATATAACATATTTTCCTTATCCATTCATCTGTTGAAAGACACCTAGGTTGGTTCCATGGTTTAGCTATTGTGAATTGAGCTGCTATAAACATTGATGTGGCTGTGTTACTGTAGTATGCTGATTTTATATCCTTTGGGTATAAACTACGGAGTGGGATAACTGGGTCAAATGGTGCTTCCATTCCAAGTTTTCTGAGGAATCTCCATACTGCTTTCCAGAGGGATTGCCCCAATCTGCAGTCCAACCGGCAATGTTTGACTGTATTTTATTCCTCACATCCTCACCAACACTTATTGTTGCGTGTATTCTTGATAATTGCCATTCTGACTAGAGTGGGATGAAATCTTAGAGTAGTTTTGATTTGCATTTCTCTAGTTACTATAGATGTTGAACATTTTTTCATATGTTTGTTGATCCATTATAGTTCCTCTTCCGTGAAGTGTCTGTTCAGTTCTTTAGTCCATTTATTGATTAGTTTGTTTTTTTGTGTGTGTGTTGGGTTTTTTGAGTTCTTTATATATCCTAGAGAGAGGAGCCTGTGGTAAAGATGTTCTCTCATTCTATAGACTCTCTCTTTATGTTATTGATTGTTTCCCCTGCTGAGAAGAAACTTTTTAGTTTGAATCCATCATTCTTGTGCTTTAGGAGTCTTCTTAAGGAAGTCAGGTCCTAAGCCAACATGATGAAGATATGGGCCTACTTTTTCTTCTATTTGTTGCAGGGTCTCTGGTCTAGTGCCTGTCTTTGATTCATCTTGAGTTGATTTTTGTGCAGGATGAGAGAGATAGGGGTTTAATTTCATTTTGTTCCATATGGATTTTCAGTTTTCCCAGTACCGTTTGTTGAATAGGCTATCTTTTCTCCAATGCATGTTTTTGGCACCTTTGTCTAATATAACTGTTTATGTGGGTTTGTCTCCATGTCTTCTATTCTGTACTGTTGGTCTATGTGTCTGTTTTGGTGCTAATGCCATGCTGTTTTTATTTCTATAGCTCTGTAGTATATTTGAAATCTGGTATTGTGATGCCTCCTGCTTCACCTTTCTTGCTAAGGATTGTTGTGATTATTCTGGGGCTCTTATTTTACCAAATGAATTTCATGATTGCTTTTTCTAGTTCTAAGAAAAATGTCATTGGAATTTTAATAGGAATTGCATAAAATGTGTATAATACTTTTGGTAGTATGGCCATGTTGACAATATTAATTCTGCCTGGAATATTGGGATACTTTCCATCTTCTAAGGTCTTTAATTTCTTTCTTAGTGTTCTGTTATTTTCATTATAGAGATCTTTCACCTCTTTTGTTAGATTGATTCCCAAGTATTTTATTTTTTTGAGGCTACTGTGAATGGGGCATTTTCCTAATTTCTCTTTCAGTAGATTCTATGGTTCTTGTCTTTAAGTCTATTGATGTGATGAATTATGTTTATTGATTTCCATATGTTGAACTTTGAATTCCTGGGATGAACACTACTTGATCATGGTGCACTGTCTTTTTAATATGTTTTTGTATGTGATTTGCCAGAATTTTATTGAGAATTTTTGCATTTATGTTCATTATGGATATTGGTCTGAAAGTTTCTTTATTTGATGTGTCTTTGGTTTTGTTATCAGGGTGATACTAGCCTCATAGAATGAGTTTGGAAGGGTTCCCTTCTTTTCTATTCCATGGAAAAATTTGAGGACTATTGGTGTTAGTTCTTCATTGAAGGTCTTGTAGATCTTGGCTGAGTATATGTCTGGTCCTGGGCTTTTCTTGTTTGGTAGGCTTTTGATGGCATCTTCTATTTCATTGCTTGAAATTGACCTGTTTAAATTGTGTATGTCCTCCTGATTCAGTTTGGGTAGGTCATATGTGTCTAAAAATTTTTCAGTGTCATCAAGGTTTTCTGTTTTATTGGAGAACAAATTTTCAAACAGTTTTAATTATCTTCTGTATTTCAGTAGTGTCTGTCATTGTATTTCCTTTTTCATCATATGTTTTAGTAATTTTAGTTTTCTCTCTCCTTTTCTTAATTAGCATGGTTAGGGGTTTATAAATTTTATTAAATTTTTCAAACAATGAATTTTCTTCTTAGTACTGCCTTCATAGTGTCCCATAAATTTTGGTATGTTGTATTGGTATTCTCATTTCCCTCAGTATTTTAAAAATTTCATCCTTAGTTTCTTCTATCCATTTATCATTCAGGCATATGACTTTTGATAAGATGTAAAGGTAATCTGTCAAGTTGGGACAATATAGATAAGCAACCATCAGGTTACTGCTTACTCTCTATATATTAGAAATTTAAAGATGGAAAAGCAGAAGTGGAGGTGACTTAACCCAGTGGAAACTCATGTTCTTCCACCGAATATGTAGACAAGAGTCAATTATCAGTCCTGATTCTCAGAATTCAGGAACTAAAGGAGCAGTGATCTTCTGAACTCCTTTTCAAGATGACAAGAGACCATCTATATGGGTCACTGTACACTGGAGAAAAGGCATACTAAAGGTTTGGAGAAATTTTGGGTGCTGAATCTGAGTTGATATTGATATTTGGGGTTCTAAAGCATAGTGATGGCCCCCCTATTAGAGTAGGGATTTTTATGAGCAAACAATAAACAGAAATGCTCAGGTTCATCTTAAATAGGTCCAATGAATCCACATTGGCCTAGCTTTCCTTTGTTTCTCTGATACCTAAATGGTACCTAAATGGATGCACTTGGCGGTTGGAATAATTCTCACACTTCTTTCTTGTAGTGTAAGAGCTAGAAGGAAAGTGAGATGTAATCTTTTGAAATTATAGTTTCTGAAACTAATAAATCAAAAAACTTTGGCTAATCACTAGCTGGCAGAGCTATGGGGTCAAGATTACAGGGCAGTTTATACCCATAATTTTCCTTATGGATTTAGATACACTGAAGCTAGCCTCAGTTGAGATCCCATTCTTATGCATTTTTTCCCTCTGTTCTATTCACTTTCAGTTCTCCTTTTTGCCTGAGAAACTTTCCAATAAATTGTCGGTATTGAAGTTTTGACAGGCTCTGTGCCAAGGAACCCAGACCTGTGGTTTTCGGAATTATACCTTCCACTCTACTTTTTTTCATTTTCTATCTTCATACCCATTTTATTTATTTTCCTTAGCTTCAAAGTCTTTCCTATTGTATTTCTAAACAGATCATCTTGCCCCCCACAAAAAAAGGAGATTGTGAATTAGGCTGAGTTTAGGTACTTTGTATTGTTCACTATGTTAACCCACCAAGACTAGGACCCAAGTAGTAATCAATTTTAAACAGAAAAAGTCTAACAAGTGAACATAAAAGTGAGTAAATAAAGGAATTTAAAATGGTAAATATCCATTTACCTTTTTATTTTGTTGTTCCTTAGTACTAGTTTGCTTTTTTCTAAAAGAATAATTCAGTTTTTCATTTTAGTACATATGTATATAATATATATTATGTATAAAATTTCTCTTCTATTGTATATGTTGATTCATACCAAATCTAGCAAATATTTTGAATTAAGCTCAAAAGCGAGAATTTGGGAGTTTATGTGAATTTAAATTTAGATTGAGTTTTATATTTAGATTATTTTTTCCTGTATTTACAAAATGAGTTCTCTTTTGTTTATATAGATAACTTATGTTTGAGTCTTCTATTCTTATGTGCTACAATTTACCTCTTATTTGAATGTTCTGAATTGCTCCCTGATGGTTAACAGTCATTTTATAAATGGAACTGTATAATCTTTAACTATCCCAAGATGCAATCAATCTAAAGAATTTTAGTCTTTTGTACATGTAAGCTTTTTAAACTCAGTATAAGATGGTGGGCATATTTTATAATGCTCAGTAAATCATAAAACCCTTATGATTTTTGGAATTGAATAGATTTTGAAGTTATTGTGGTTTTAATAGCAATATCATCTTATATAAAAATCTCCCTTTTTTACTTAAACTAATTGATTGAATTATTTCACCACATATTTTATAGTAGCTTTTAAAATATAGTGAGATTACTTTAAAATATAGTACATTAAATCAAGTAGTTGACATATACTGAGAGAAAGCAGACACTGAGTTTATCTCAAGCTGTCATGCATATTGTAAAGCTTTAAGATTTAAAAACTTAAAACAAGACAATTTAGTGGTAAGGGTTCTGAGCATCACCCCCCTCCACTTGCTGCAATAAGTTTGTCTCTGTTCTTATTTATTCCAAGCATTTCAATTGACAAAAAAATAAAAAACAATATTACTTTACAGGCATTGAAGACAAGACTAAGAAAAGAACAATACAATTTAGTGTTTGTAAAGACACCATCAAACAATGAGGAGGCATTAAGATAACTGATTTGTCACTCTAACCTTACTGTCTTTCTTGCTATGCAATCTTGGCTGTAAATAATGTCACCTATAAAAGATTTTATTTGTTTTTGTCCATGTTATATGAATGACAGTATAAATTACTAGTGTGCTTTTGATCACTCTTCTTTTTCCTATAATGGGCATTGATATGCGTCCATTTGAGCCACAAAGTCATGGCTATCAAACTAGTGAATGAAAACTGTACCTGTCTGACTGTTGAATGTCACAGTGAATAGGCAAAATTAAGAATTTTTCCCACATGAGTTGTTTCCATAATTAGAAGAGATTCCAACTTCAGACTGAGGTTTAGAAAATGAGAATGGCAGGAACCCAGAGTAGACCCCAGTGAACAAAAAAATCCTGTGCTCTGATCCTTCAACTCTTAAGCATTAATATTGGAATCTAGGATAATAGAACCTAGGGTAAATTTGAGCCTCTGAGAGTATATCAGAGCCCATCCTCTCCAAACATGCCTGTCAAACCTGGACAACTACAGTCTGGTGGATGCTGCCTGTTCGGCTCTGGTGATGGTTATCACAGCTGGATATAGGACAATTACATTGTCTGGTTTGCCTAAGACTGTCCTAATTTATACCTGCTTTTCTGTATTTTTTATCTTTGACATACCAGCTTTGGAGGATAGATTCGATGATTGCCTGAATGTAGTTTGTCCCTGCCAAAACTCACTTTGAGGATTAATGCCCAGTGTGATGTTATTGAGGTGGTGTGGCACTTATGGGAGATTATTAAGTCATAGGGGCACCACTCTTACCATGGACAAGATTTTTGTTAATCTTGAGGGTGGGATTAGTTTCCACTAGAGCAGGTTGCTATGAAAGAAAAAGCTGCCCCCACCTTTTTCTTTTACTCCCTCTCTTGCCATGTGAACTTTTCCACACACACAATTTGTAACTCTTTTTTTAAAAATATTTTTTAGTTGTTGATGGACCTTTTATTTTATTATTTATATGTGGTGCTGAGTATCAAACCCACACATGCTAGGCAAGCACACTACTACTAAGCTACAACCCCAACCCTAGTTATCACTCTTGTACATGCTTCCTCTAAGATGCTATCAGTCCTGCTCAGTATCATGATGTTTGGAATTTTCAGCCACCAGAATCATGAGCCAAATAAACTTCTTTTCTTTACACATTATTTAGCATCAGGTATTCTGTTATAGCACCACAAAATAGACTAAGATATAGAGTTTGAAGTAACCATATGTGCAACACCATTATCATTTTCTTACTTGTATTATTGCAATGGCTTTCCAAGTGGTCCCTTTTTCTACTCTTGTTACCTTATAATTTATTCTCAACAGGGCAGCCTGAATAATACATTCAATAAGACAAGTCAAACAGGCCACTTCTGAGCTCATGACTCTTCAATTGCATTCCATCACTTGGGTCTACACCACTCGATCTCATATCAAGGCCCTATGTGAGCTGATATCACGCCTTTCCAGTCTTCTTTTCCTTTCTATGCTTTGTCTGTCTCTGGGCATTGTCGTTTGTATAAACATGCTAATTATTCTTCCATTTCAGGTTTTTCCATTTCCTAATTCCTATGATAAGTCTATCCTTTTCCCATTTTGCCATTCAAAAACAAGTTTAGTAGTCACTAGACCAAATAATTTTTAATTTTATTTTTAGAATTTAATTTCTATGAGAAATTATTTCTTGAAATATCTTGAATTGAAGCAGATGCTTTCTTAAAACACTATCAAGCTGAAGGACTCTGTCTCTGATATGTTACTATACAGTCAAATTTTGTCAATGTCAATTTTGTCTCTTGAGAGGGGAAATTTTGACCTTTTGATGTCAATACCAAAGAGATTATAAATAGCACACATTTAGCTACCAGTATTTATAAGACAAAGATATTACTGTTATACCTTGTAGCAAAGAATTTAAAAATGTCATTGTTGTTAAAATCTATAAATTTATAATTTTCTCCATAATAAATTCAGAGTCCTCTCTTGGTTTATTATGCCAAATCAGTCCCCATACCCTACTTATTTAGGTGTTGCTTATAACAGTTTTAAAACATGCCAAAAGATTATTGTCCAAATAAACATTAGTAAGCTATATGTTATTCCTAGAAATAAATGCCTGAATGTAAACTTGTTAAGAGACCTGTGTTTTCATGATCAGATCAGTTTCTGAGGACTGAATTAATTCACTTTCCCCATGTGGTAGTCAGTCACTAAGAAGGCCCCAGCATCCCTCATTCTCTGGCATTGTGTAATCTTGTGATTGAGAGAAAAAATTACATTTACTTATTTCTGATGAATAGAATATAAAGAGAAGTGCTGCATAATCTGTACTAACATCGATTGTGGTCATTTTTAAAGTCTATTCCTTAGACAACTTGGAATGGATCCACCATTTGACCCTGCTATCCCACTCCTTGGCTTATACCCAAAGGACTTAAAATCAGATTGCCTCAGTGATGCAGCCACATCAATGTTCATAGCTGCTCAATTCACAATAGCTAGATTGTGGAACCAACCTAGATGCCATGCCCTTCAGTAGATGAATGGATAAAGAAACTGTGGTATATATACACAATGGAATATTACTCAGCCATAAAGAAGAATAAAATTATGGTATTTGTAGGTAAATGGATGATGTTGGAAACTGTTATGCTAAGTGAGATCAGCCAATCCCAAAAATCCAAAAGCCGAATGGTCTCTCTGATAAATGAATGATGATGCATAATGTGGGGGGGAAAGATGGCAAGAACGGAGGAAAGATAGCTAGCATA